>JZLH01S0562889.1:18941-29162 GCA_001188425.1 Eucidaris tribuloides
CCTGTCTGTCTTTCCGAAGAAGATTTTGGAGTGTTTCTTTACCTTTGAAGATTGGCACCGATGGCACAATTTACCAAACTGTGAACACTGGTTAGTAAGATTTTCTTGCAATCAACAATTTAACCCATTGGCTACAGGAACCGGAAGTGCCCTGTGTTAACTCTATGGGAATTACTGATTTTCTGGAGGCAAAGGGTTAAGTCAGCTAATGTGTATTTAAAGTTGTTTTGTTTTCGTTATTCTTGTAAAAGTTTTGTACAGTCATATTTCTGATATTTAAATTTTGTTAGATTCACTGCTTTGTGATGGGCAAAGCACAGACTTTTGTTCATAGAATGAGTACTTGATATGTGTGAATTGGTCTTTCAGAATTTTATTCACTAAATAGGTAAGCGTAATTCCTCTTGATGTCATTATTTGTATTGAAAGTGGTAACTGGAAATCGGCAACTTAAAAAGGAACCCTCTAAATTAAAATATTAACTCAATTACAAGGCTGAATATTTGTATACTCCTCATGTCTAAGAGTCATTACCTGAAAGCCATTCATGTTTGAAACTTGAACTTGTTAAATTCCATTGTAATTGTCTTTTCTCTTTGTTGTTGTACCTGTAATGGAATTCATATTCTTATTTTTATTTTGTAGGTCTCACTGTTTCATCATGGACTAAATGCTATTTTTTTTTTTTTTTTACTTTTGTACATTTTGTTAAAGTGTAATTTGCTTTCAGTACATGTAGTCAGAATTGATGTACATGTACATTGATTCAATGTACCACAAAATATACACCTCCTTTGCATTTTATAATTTTGTGTTTTGGTATGGAAATGTTATTTTCCTCTCTTTCCTTTCTTACTCCTATTGCATTTTCATGCACAAGTATGCACATGCAGTATGTAAAAAACTATTTTCTTTTCAATCTACTTTATTTTCACTAAAAGTTTGCAACTTAAAGATTTGATCTTATATTCTGGAGTGTGCTATTCCATGTATATACAGAGACTACAGCAAAAAATATGCAAATGTCATCCGTTTGTGACTGCAATTTCTTCATTAATGACATGAAAAATTGAAAATTAAATTTCAAATACCATGGTTTGGATGATTTTCGTAGTTTTTTACTTGATTTACAGCAGAGTGAATCTTTCTTGCCCTCGAACAGGTACAATTCCACGGTAAATTGACATTTTGCTCTGTTTTTTATCATTTTTCTAGTGAAATCTTGGAGGAGGAGAAGGAGCAGGAGGAATCATTGCTGAAGCAAGAGAAACGGAGGATCCTATCGACGTGGGGATTCCCCGAAGAACCTCCTCCCAAGGTAGGATGACTTATCAACATCCATTCTTCATCTTTGGTTTGAAGAGACTGACATCATCTCATTACATTAACCATTCATCCCTTCACAGAATAATGGTACATGCTTTGCGTCATGCATCATGTATAGTTTGGAATGAACAATTATTAAAGTAGGAGTCATAAAGAAACAAATTCACAGAAGATATCAAAGAAGGTCTCAAGCAAAAGTAAGATGACTTGCCAACATCCAATATTCATCTTTGCTTTGAGAATACTAGCATCATGTCAATATATGAACTATTCACCCCTTCACAGAATGATGGTACATGATTTGCATCATGCAACACATATAGTTTGAAATGAACAATTATCAAAGTATGGGTCATAAAGTAACAAATTCACAGAAGATTTCAACTAAGGTCTCAACCAAAGGTATGATGAACTGTCACCAACCAATCACATCCTTCATCTTTGGTTTGAGGAAATAGCATCATCACAACACATTAACCATTCACCCTTTCACAGAATAATGGTAAATGCTTCGATTCATACATCATGTTAAGGTTTGGAATAAACTATTACTAAAAGTAGGGGGTCATACATCCAATTGTATCTTTCATCTGTATTTGAGGAACTAGTATCAGTTCAATACTATTATTCATTCACTCCTTCACAGAATAATGGTACATGCTTTGTTTCATCCATCGTCTTAAGTCTTGGAGTGAACCATTTTCAAAGTAGGGGTTCACACATCCAATTGCATATTACATCTTTATTTGAAAACAAGCATAATTTCAATACATTGACCATTCACCTTTTTATTAGAATAATGGTATATGTGTCAATTCACACATCAAGTTGAGGTTTGGAAAAAAAACCAATGCAAAATAGGGGATCATAAAAAGAACTCACAGAAGATATTAAGTTCTCACTTCCACCAAGTTTTCTGGTATCTTCAACATGGTCCTTAAGACTGAAATTTTAAGATCAAGAAGGAACCATTTTTCAAGCTTCTTTGTCATCTCCTAATATTTCATTCTGTTTCCTCCTTTTATGTACTCATATTACTTGAAACATACTTGTATACACTTCATTCTTAATCAATTGTCATTTGGGATATTTAGAGCCAACATGTTAAAGTATTGTCCTTTTTGCTCTCTCTTATCACTGACAAAACATTTTATCAAGAAATTCATTGTCACAGCAAGTTAATTTTGAACACCTGTACAAAACCTACAATGACATAAATAAGATTAAACAGATTATTTTCCAATTTTATGTGACAAGAATTTAAACTATAAAACAGTAACACACAGGACATTGTCAAGGAGAAAACAAGATACAGTTAATGTCGTTGATGACCTACAGAGCCATCTACGTAAACACTAGCCTTGCCATTTTATCAAACCCTGTGGTATGTGTGTTTATTGGGTAAACCGTTAATCTGAGGTTTAATGAGTCTAGGATTGTTTTCATGATTGCAGACACAATTGCAATCACGGCAATACTGACGGATGTATAAAACAAGCTTTGCGTACAATCCGATTAGAATTCAAAATTCTAGTGAAAAAGCATTGCCATGTTCCTGGGTATGCTGTTAAATATTGTCTTTAATAACTCGCAATCATACACACACATACATGCACACATACATTCATGTACTTTACATACACCAGATAGTAAGTCATATTAACAATGTACCTTCAAAAACATAACAAAAATTATGAGGAACTTCTGGTTTTTAACGTAAACTTATTATTGTTTGATGTTGTCAGGTGGAATAAAAACTGTCCTCAGTCGTTAGTAATAGGAAATTCCTCACCACATATTGATTAGGACAAAGGTCATCTTTCGCAACTCATTAACAACCCTGTTTCTTTTCTTTGTTTGTAACCCATTTTGGGGTCGACACTCTGTATTCCTTCATCCCTCACTCAATATCAACACTCATTTAATTTGATCACGCCGCAGCCACTTGGTTGTCAGTGTGATTCACTGATCAGAAAAGTTTGCATTCCTGGGATGCCGTTTACATTCATGGGATTCCTTCAATATTATTTACCCTTTCCAGAGGTTAAAGTACCCAAGAGGAATTCTTGGGATGCCTTTAACATTCCTTAGATTCCTTTGACGTTGTTTTCCCCATTCAGAGGTTAAGGTTATCATTCTTGGGATGTCTTCGACATTCCTGGGATTCCTTCAATGTTATTTTCCCCATTCACATGTTAAGGTTTCCATTCTTGGGATATCTTTAACATTCCTGGAATTCCTTCAATGTAATTTTCCCCATTCACAGGTTACGGTTTGCATACTTAGGATGCCTTTTACATTCCTGGGATGCCTTTAACATTCTTGGGATACCTTATTTTACCCATTGTACTTCATGCATTATTTCATGCCACCATACATGTATTCATTCAAGGTTGTTGTCATGATACCACATCCTCTGCACATCTGGAGGTAGTACTGTAGTTTCCTGATTCATTGATTAGAGATAAAGTTTGCATTCTTTGGATGCCATTTACATTCCTGGGATTCTTCAATGTTATTTTCCCCATTGTACTTCATCACACATTATTTTTTGGTCGTCATATTTGTTGTCATCGATGATGCCACATCCTCTGCACATATGGAGGTAGTTTCCTTTAGACATCACGCAATCCTGATATTGATCTACACTGAACGTGTTCCTAATTTTCGGCATTTTTCACATTCTTGACATTCTTAAGGAAATAACAAACAGGTTTTGGATATGATGTTTCAATGAGTAAGATCAGGTCATTGCCACGTTCATTTCCTACAGTTCCCAATTGTGTTTTTGATTAAGATCTAGTCAAACTGCATGTAGGCATGTGTCAAAGACGTTTGTGCTTAGTGCCCTAAGTGTGGCCTTAGTTTGCTATGAGGTGAACTTCTAGCACATGAAGCCTATTGCCCTGGCCTGGATTGGCCTGCTATGCGCAACAAGTTGCACAACAGGTTGTCCGGCAGAAGGACCCTAGCAATTAGCATTATGTTCTCGGCAGAAGGGTCTTATCAGTAAATTTTCTCTAATTTTACAAATATTGCCCAATATGGTATTTGCACTTAACAGACTGAGAGAAGGATCCAAAAATTTCACATGACTGTTATCTCATGTGAAAAGAACCAATGGTTTTCAAGTTAGAGACAATGTACTGTTAAAGCCCTTCTGCCGTGAACATATGCCAGGGCCCTTCTGCGGGACAACTAACAATACCAAGAAATACGTAACTATGCCCTGCACATGTGGGTCTATTTTGGTGTAGATTGTTAGCCTTTCTTTGAAAGTTGTTCATAGTGTTTAATCAGGTGTGTGTACTGTGTGTTTATCAGTTTTAGGGAACCATGATGAAATGTTTTCACATGATTATTGTAATATTGAGTGGGTATGATGTTGGAAACAAATCACAACCTTATAAAGTGAAAGCTTAGAAAAAGGTTTATATAAACAGTTAATATTTATTCACTCTAAAAGGCATCGTATAACAATATTTCCATTTCTAAAAAAAATGTGAGCTACCTGATTCCCCATTCTACTAGTGTCTTTGATAAGGTCTAAAAATGAAGCTGTGAAAAATTACAGTTGAAAATCAAAATGATCATTAAGTGCATAAAAAAAGGAAAAATTAATTTGAGAGACCATTCTAGTTTTCTTCCATACACTGCTGTGTTGCAGAATTTTCATTGGCCGAGAATAATTTGTATCTGCACATATTTCACAAGTGACAGCATAATTCGTCGGAACTATTATGTTCTAGTGTGTTTATTTGGCCATTCAAACACTGTCAGATATGTCAGTTAGCAAAGTTTGACAATTTTTTTAAAATGGGTTTTATAATAGTATCTTTAAGAAAAACATGTAAACAAATTGGATGAACTACAAATTTTTATTGTTTCTTCAGTTTACCTGCCCCTCTCTTACTGTACCTTCAATTTACTTACCCCTTTCTGCAGCCGTCACGGCCCGGTTTCCCAAACTACGCCACAACGCCCAGCCTACCCCCTCCCGTTGACCCCCAACCCTCAAACCACTATCAAAGTACCACGGCCAAACCCTCGACTCCCCCGGTCAATACAAACACCCTGAAAGGGCCGTACTATAGCCCCCAGCCTGGCTGCAATACTATGCCAGACCTTCTCAGGCCTTCTAGCATCGAGGTAAGGAGACATCAGTGTTTAGTTGCTTGCCATGTTTGCTGGTTGCAGTTGTAGACTGTTGTAGGTGTTGTGGCCTACGCTCTTCCCTTTAGCTTTCCAGCGAAAAACAAACATCCAAAAAACAAGCTTGCATTGTTTAGATGGAATTTGTTGTGGCACTTAGTGTATCTGTTGTATTCCTTCCTTTTCGAGTTATGCATGTTGTCTGTTGCCATTTATACTTCATTGTTATCTGTTGTAGGTGTTGTAGCACATTGTCCTCCCTGCTACCAACTAGTATGAACAAGATAATCTTGCTATATATAGATATAGCTTGTTGTAGCAACTATTGTACCTATTATATTCCTGTCCTTAACAGTTGTGCATGTTGTTGCTGTTGTTCCAGTTGTATTTAGTTGTAACTATTGTAACAATTTGTCCTCTCTTGCTAACACTGATAAAATGACCTTGCTGTATCAATTTAAGAATGTTGTAGCACTTGTACTCATTGGTATTCCTTCCTTGTAGTATTAAGCAAGTTGTTGTTGTCAGTTGTAACCTGTTGTAGGTGTTATGGTATTCCTATATTTCCTGTCTAGCACTAATATTATAATGGCCTTCCTTCAACAAAATGTATGATGTTGTAGCAATTGTTAGTCCCTGTAATATTCCTCACATACATGTAGAGTTATGCATGTTGTTGCTGTTTACAGTTGTACGTGTAATTTGTTGTAGGTGTTAAGGCATACACGTTCTTCCTTGCCAGCAGTAAAATAATAACCTTGCTTTATGCAGATGTGGATGTTGTAGCGGTGACTGTACCCACTATATTCCTTCTTTGAAAAGTTCTGCATGTTGTTGTCGTTTGCAGTAGTTCTTTGTTGTAGGTGTTGTAGCTTTATGTCCTCACTTGCTAACACTGTTAAAATGCCCTTTCTGTATCAAATGAAAATAATGTTGTAGCACTTGTTGCACTCAGTGTGTTCCTTCTTAAAAGTGATAAGTGTATGGTTGCTATCAGTTGTGACTTGTTGTAGGTGTTGTAGCATACCTGTTTCTACCTTGCCAGCACTGTTAATAACCTGTTATCAGGATATAGCATGCTGAAGTACTAACTGCTATATTCCTTTCTTGTTAAATTTTGCATGTTGTTGCAGACTTGCAGTTAACAGTTGTAGTTTGTTGTAGGTGTTGTAGCATTGTGTCCTCCTTCCTTGCACTGATAAAATGGCCTTTTGCCATCTATGATATTGGATTTTTTTGTTTTTTTGTCCTAGTATGTCCACTATTCCTTCTGTATAAAGTTATGTATGTCTTTCTTATTTACTAACACACTAATGTTGCACATCACAGCATTCAAAATTTGTAATTTTGCTGTGTTGCAGTAGTCAGACAAACTATTTTTGTTGCTTGTTTTAGAGATCTCCAAAGATATTCCTGATGTAGTGAAAAGGTGGATGTCTTGCTGTAACTTTTTACTACTTGCTTTATTTTGTTCAAAAAGTTTCAATATTAGCTAAATATTATTACATCCAATAACTGACAATCCAATAAATTGTAGCAAATGACAAAATTAATATGTCAAGGTTTTTTTCCCTGAGGTTTTCTGAGATAAAGTGGTAAATGCAGAGATAAAGAAGAAGAAGATAGTTATGGAACGTTGGGGACCAAAATGTAAAAAGTTATATAAAGTTATTTCTCTAATGCTAGGTTTTAAGCCAATGACCAGAGTTCGAACCCTCCTCCTTCACGTATCGTCTCAAACCAGAATCTAATCGATTATGGCACAGGGCTCCTTCCTGGCAGCCTAAAAACCATGATTTACATCACTCGCGATATTGAACATTTCCCAATTTTATTAGGAAGTATTAATTTTTGAGAGCCATCCCAAGTCGACCCACGTAGGTAGACTTTTTATAGCGGGCGTGTGGTTTTCTTTCGTCATCGTCCCATCATCTTCCCGCCTGACACCCCTCCCGTCCGTAATGGTACGGCCAATCTTATATCGCCACATGTGTGCCATCAATCATGATCGTGTTTATGAAGTCGTACAATCCCACCCAAGTCATAACCTATGTCTTATCCATTACAATCCTGGCGTGACAGGAATAAAGGGGTTAATTTGATGGCTAATTAATATGGTTACGCGACATCCTTTATCCAAGGATACCAGAACCGTTCATCAGACTTTTTTTTCGTCAGACTAACGTAGTGTTTCTATAGAAGTCAAAGACTCTACTTTTCCCTGCATGTATCCAAACAAAATATACTCTGACGCAAGATGGCCAGACGTAACCGTACTCAAAGCACTTACACTATATATGATTGGTTATGGGTGAGTTGCGATGTTATTAGTATGCTTTTAGGAGGGTTGGTGAATTCTCTATGTTCTTTAATTTATTGATTAAGTTTTAATAGTGGATGTTTTGTGTTGTTTGTTGTGTTAGCACAACCTGTTACTGCATAGAAAGTAAATTTTGAAGTGTTGTGCTTCCCCCCCTCCCCCACCCTTCCCACTTGGTGTTGGCTACCTGTTGCTGCATGGAAAGCAAAGTTTTGAAGTCACCATGTTATGCTCGGACAGAATGTAGTTCATCCTAGTGCACTTGTTTTAACTAAAATTTGTAGTAGCTAACATTGATTGTTCTTTATTCTCCACCTTTGTGTACTTTTATATATATTTTCATTATTTAATCACATGTAACAGAGCTTTCAGATATCATGTTTCACTCATGCATACTTTGTGAGGTGAAGAATTGATATGTAAGGGGCAGTGTTTAAAAACTAGTTTAAGCTAGGAATTATGCCAGGAAATGATTATTGTTTCAATTGTTTGAAATTAATGTGTTTATATTTCTATTGTAATAATCACTGCATATATTTTGTACTGTTGTACATGTAGGGCCTATGTTTGCAAGCAATCTTGTGTAATCTTCCACATAATATTGCTCAACCCTTCACTTGCCAAATTAATAGGAAAAAACCAATCTTGCACCTGTTTGCCACTTTTGTCTCCTCTTGGCACAGAATTGTGTACAGTATAAATAGTAGAACCTCAGATAATGTGGCAATTTTGTGACTCAGTGCAAGGCCATCAAAGAACTGGCTACAGTCCGTTAGACCGAGGGTCTGATAGGACTGATTATTGTAAAGGGTCCAGCAGACCGATTTTCATCAAGGGTGCGATAGACCGAATATCAGTTAGGGTCCTATAAACCGAGGGTCCGAATGACCTATTATCGAATGGTCCAATAGGCCAATTAACAGTAAACGTCCATAGACAATTGGTCTATCAGATCCTTTTCCATAAATGGACAATCAGATCATGGGTCTATACGGTTTACCGCAAAGAGTTAAATGCTGTGATTATCTTAGATATCAATTGTAATTTATTCAACTCTATTTTGTTTATTATTTTCTGTTAATTATTTGTTTTATTTATTCTATTTATTTGTTTTTATTTATTCATTTTTGTTTTAATATTTGCTTTTTATACATTTTACATATATTTATTCAATTTTTATTTATTTATTTTCCAGGAGAGATCAGAGTTAGAGAGAGAGGAGATGAGACAGAACGAGCTGGACAGGATAGAGGAGGCCCTCAGGAAACAGAGATTAGAATCAGAAGCCGATTCCCAGTGGTTGGCAACAAGTTCACAGACTCTGGTAAGTTTTGGGGGTACAGTCAGAGAACCCAAGGCCGCGATAGTCTGCATGTCTGATTAGCCAAAGGTCCAATAGAAGGTTTGATATTCTACTCGTCTGATAAACTGAAAGTCTGATAGTTTGCAGGTATGATAGACCAATGGTCCCATAGTCTTCAGGTCTGATAGGCCAAAGATTTAATAGTCTGTAGGTGTGATATACTGATAGGTCTGATAGTCTCTGAAACAGAGATTAGAATCAGAAGCCGATTCCCAGTGGCTGGCTTAAGAGTTCAGAGACTCTGGTGAGTTTTGGGGTACAGCCTGAGAAACCAAAGGTCCGATAGTCCACAGGTCTTATAGAACAAAAGGTCTGATAGTCTGCAAGTTTGATAAGATCTTGTACATGTAGTCTGCAAGCCTGATAGACCATTGATCCAATAGACCAAAACGTCTGATAGACCAATGGTCCAATACTCTGCGGGTTTGGTGAGGTCCAATAGTCCATAGGTCTGAGAGACCAAAGATTTAAGATTCCGCACATTTGAAATACCAAACTTCTGATAGTCTGTAGATTTGACAGACCAAAGGTCTGATAGAATAAAGTTCTGATAGTCTGCAGATTTGATAGACCATGGACTTGAATATTGATTCACTTTTAAAGAACAAAGAAGTACATATCAAAAATTGGTCATGTGACAGAAATGGTCAAGAAAAATAATGAAAAGTCTAGATTTGATTATTTCTGTTTTTTTTAAACCAATCAAGTGTTTTAGATTATCAATTGAATCGAGATCTATTGTATTAACTTTTTCCACTCATGGGGCATTGATGGGTTTTGAATATTTAAATACAAGAATAAATAAAACTATTTAATTGATATTACAAAGTTTTGATACTTCATTTAAATCATTGTGATATTTTGTTTTTATTAAAAGAAAAAGATACCACCAATCCTGTTTTCAATGTATTATGATGAAACCAAAATGTGCATGTGTCAGCCTGCAGCAGAGATGACCTGGCACTGTATGAGCAAGTGAGGGCAGTATCACTTTTTTGCTTGCTGCTTGTTGATAATGAAAATAGATTGGTTGGTAGTCTGACACTCATTTATAACTTTG
>JZLH01S0562933.1:1026-15981 GCA_001188425.1 Eucidaris tribuloides
ATTGCAACCCCCGGGATTGCAATTCCAACAAAATGAATTTCCAATTGGACAATAAAAAATGAATCTGAATCCGTATACATTGCAACAGACAGTGGCCATTCATACATGATACGAACAAGGAAACGACAGGTGATAACCGGGGGATAACAATAGTACTGGGCTTTGTCCTAATAATCTGCGACGCATCAAGACGAGGGATTAACAGACCGATACGCTTGGTTGAGACAGCGGCAGCTACATCGCTGGGGACTGTGTCTGACATGCAAATTGAATCTAGCACTCCGATTGGGGCCGGATGTACCGCGAAACACTTGCCGATATGAGAAAAAAATGGTAAACGAAATAATTAAGATTCTCGTTAATATACGTAAATTGGCATGCATCCAGGATTATCTCTCTCACAGGGGGGGGTGAGAGTTCCCATAAAAATTTACGATTTTTTTTTTACTTCTATAAAGCTTTTTTGGATGAAAGAATGTTGTACCCGGCTTATGTGGCACTGTTGTTAGTAATTATTTTAAGAATTTTTTTGTTGTTGTTACACAATTGTTGCTAATCGCTGAACTACAGTATTCTGGGTTTACACGTATAGAAATTAGTTCAGAACTAGAAATGCATTAGTCACGCAATGCTAAGATGCTACATGTGTTTCCCACAGTAAAATATAAAACAGTGATATTTTTGCAAACAAAAAGAAAAGAAACTAATAAGTCTATTTGCATTCAAAATGGCTTAAGAGGTGGCAGGTCAGTCAGATCGGTTAGTTACGCTTTCTACTACACATACTACACATAAGCCACAGCAAAAGCAACAATAGCAATTTACTTAACTCCGTTCAAGATGATTCGATTTCCAAAAACATAACATGGCATTTTCCATAGACGCGCTAAGGCACGAGTTTTAACTCGTATCTTAGTCTCACAATGGGTTAAATTATGTTTGTGTGAGATAAGTTTAATAAAATTGAGGATAAGTCTGAAATCATAGTTAATTAACTGGCAGCAATGCCTGATGTCTAAATTGGTAACTGACTGTACACTGCTCTTAAAATAATTCGCCTCCAATATTTGCCTGTGAAAAATTCCTGGGCAGCTGCTACTTGCTTCTCTTTATACATCTTTGCTGTCATAATAATGCATAACATGTACGTTACAAGATGATACTCTTGGTTTTGCTGGCCAAAGGTATTTGATTGCATGTTTTCTGGTAACTAAGTTTTACAACTTTGCATAACAAACATTAGTATTGCACGTACTTTAGAGTTTTAAGAAACTTGGTTCCTTCTTTCTAGTTCTTGTTAAACTAAAAAGTTATCTCAGTAGTTCATTGGAAGATTGAGTCGTTAAGGATGCTATATTTTAAAGAAAAAAAAAATTATTTAAGAGGATAATGTCAATGTCAGTTCTAATGTTTCAAACCAATTTCAAGGATATGACTGGTCAAACTTGTGTTACTTATGCAGTAGTTTAAGAACACAATGTTGCGCAGTTCCCATGCATGTCATATTGTATCTTTTCAAAAAGTTAACATTATGCCTGTATACATTCTGACAGTTTGCAAATACTATTAAATAAATGATTGCCTTCCTTTTGAAATGTTTGTGAACTGTGGTACATGTAACTGTAGTTCATGTTGTTGTTATATAGCAATTACACTGATGTGAAAACTGGCTTCAGTGCAAGGGCATAGCATGTATGTGGAAACACTATGTTGAGGGCACTGATGAGACTACCCATCCTAATGAAAAACCTTAAAAATTAATAAAATAAGCAGATAGTCAGGCACTGTGGGATGATGATGTATGCCTGTAGCACAGACTCACAAAGACAACATTGCATGACAAGCTGGTAGGCTCCTGTGTTGGTTCAAGAATGGAAAATTGCCTGCAATTCCACCTAATTATGGCAGCTGTAAAAACAGCAATGCCAACTGCAGTAGCAAGCTAAAACTCACCTAGCAATCAATGCTGCAGTGGGCGATCAACGCCTAACGTCTATTGCCTGATAGCAGAAAAAGGTCAGCACTGTTCCGCATGCCTTAATGTCATGAATTCTGATGCTCGCTCATCTGGAAGCAAATTTTTTATTCAGGCAAGTAAAAATCTGAAAGTGATCAGTTTACTTGCCCAAAGGGCAAGTAGGAAAAACTGTTCGTGTGGAGCCCTGTCTTACACATCAAAAGTTTTGCCCACAGGCCATGATTCCTCCATTTTCTAAACTTAAATCTCTGTGATGTATTTCGCCTTTTTCTCATGTTCTTCCATTTTCTACAAGACTATCTATCACCACTATTGTCATTGGTGACCGCAGTGTGATTGCAAGATTAAGCCAAACGAAATTGAAAACAATTGTTTCTACTTGATTCTCAGGATATTCACATCTACTGGTGTACTGTTTGGGGGATTTTGTTTGGTTTTGTTTTTATGTATGGTTCAGCAAAATTTTAAGTTTTATTTTCTCTTCCATTTTTCATGATTGATGTTGGTGAATTGATGAGAAATATATAATTTTTTATTTTCTGCTGCTATCAAAATCTTCAAGTTCTGAGTCCTACTCTGATCTGAATTCTGCGATATTTTGCTGTTATTTGTTGTGGAGAAATTATGGCACTACATTAATTCACATTGGTTCCACCATTTACACCATCACTGGTCTCACTGCAAATAATCAAATGCTCTATATTAATGTTTTTCAATAATTTGTCATGTGAGATAGAAAAATATCTACTATGAAGTAGTGGTTCACCAAGTAGTACTTAGTTAATCATACTTGTTGATCAACTATGGTTGCCACAGGAAAATACCTAAATTATAGAGATTTTTTTTTTTCAATTGAGCAAAAATAGTTTTTTGTGTTTGTCACAAACCTCTGTATTTTCTTAACTTGATATTTTTGGTAGAACAGAACTTTAAGATCACATTATCTAGTAATCCAAATCTGGTTCGCAGGCTACCATTAAGGTCAAGGATCCTACTAAAGTAGTCTCTGCTTAATGGGAAAGGTATTTGCAACAAATTTTTCCCCGGTTTTAACAGGAGTAGGCTTATGAGTGAAGAAAATTTAATAGTAAAGAAATACAAACATTTTGCTAAATTTTACCCATTGAACAGGTGTACCCAAATAAATTTTACCCCATTATGCAGAGACCACTGTATCTGTACCCTTAATCCAAGTTACCTACCGGATCATTTGCAGGTAAGTCTGACGGGGGATGAAACATTGGATTGATGACCGCCCTGTCGCAATGCTCCAACATCTTCATCTTGGTCAGTGCTTCAGCCGGCGAGATGCGGTACTGCGACTGGGTGACCTGTGTGACGTACGCCGGGTTCGTGACGTCTCCCCGAAAGCGCCTCTCCGGCGGCGCGGGCCGGTTTCTGTTGCGCACGTGAGAACTCATCTCTCCGTTGCGCCGCAGCATTGACTTCGGTCTCACAGGCATGGGTTATGATGTGGTGTGACGATGACTTGGTGAATAACGAGTTGGTTGATACTATCAAATAAAAATCAAGAAAAAAACGGAGAAAACTATACATACATATTAAAGCGATGGATGCATCAATTGCTACGTGCCCATAATCTGTGCACAAGCTGGTCACAAGTACATGTAAATGTTCCCCCCAGCACCATACAAATATTGCTAATAATAATAACTTGACTCATATCAAGTTTTGTTTTGTTACAGTCATATCAGTGTGAATCAGTTCTAAATAGGGGTAGTGATCTGTAAGAATCAAGAATTTTTTTGCACTTACACTTCAAATAATATCTGGTAAAACATTATTCCTCTATATTCATCATTTAATAGAATACACATTTTATCAAAAAACGTTTCTTAAATATTCAAAAAATAATAATTTTGAAATCATTCCCCCAAACATAGAATTGTGAGGTGTATATTCATTTTCAAGTAGTCAAAACATTGTTTGGTTATTTATTTTGTGAAATGCAAGTACCCATACGCTTGTTTTCCATAACGAAACTTAAGAAACATTAAGTTATTTACATTAAAGGCATTGTACATGTATAACAATGTTTCCAGTTTAACAAATCTGAGCTACATGATTACCCATGCTACCAGTGTCTCTGATACGGTCTAAAATGAAGTCCTGAAAAAATTGCAGTTTAAAACGATCATTGAGTGCTTTAAAAAAGTGAAAATCATTGAGAGACCATTTCAGCTTTCCCACAGACTGCTGTGTTGCAGAATTTGGCTGAGAATAATTAATGTGCCAATTGATATCTGCACATATTGTACTACTGACAGCATAACTGTCTGAACTTTTGTGTTCTAGGATGTTTATTTGTCCATTCAAACACTGTCAGATATGTCAGATAGCAAAGTTTGACAGTATTTTAAACGGGTCTTCCACAGTGTTATATAGTGTCTTTAAACTTCATTGTTTATGAGTCTGCACAATTTGTTAACATATTTTGAAAGAAGACTTTAAACAGGACTACTACCCTAGTCTAATCATCAGAAATGAATAGAAATTAATAAAAGATATATTGGGTCAATAACTACTTTATTATCATTTTCTTTTTTTCCTTTTTTAAATTAAACTCTCATTTCAAGTTGTAAACATTATCACCCACATATCATCACATGTAAACTGACACATTAACAAAGAAGTTTCAACAAAGAAAAATAATCCTTCAACAGACACTCTAAACAAACTAAAAAAATTAAAATCAAGTTACACCAACAATGCCATCTGCAGGTGAACACTGACACATTAAACCCAATAATATGTTTAAAGATCAAACAGCATTCCATACTCACCCCCAAAAAGGTGAACGGTGAATCACATTCTCCGATCAACCCAGCATCAGAGTCCGACACAAAAGTGTTGCCAGCCAGTTCGGCTCAACAGCTTATGTAGGGCAGCGACGGCCAACCGAGGTTGCGAATGCGTCAAACAAGCTACCTCTTTCCGATCCAGCGTAAAACCGACGAGTCCCCAGATACGCGTAAAAAAGAAGGTTGAGCAAATGAGGCAAAAAAAAAGAGGAGAAGTCTAGTCTTTCCTCCTGGCTTTAATTAAATTTGGTGATTCAATGCGACCAGGATGCTTCTGTGACTCGCGGAGACATGATCTGAAACGACAAAACGAGGGTGACCGTGTTAAGGGGAAGTGTCACAACAGTAAGCAAGGTCATGTAAAAATATGTAACATTTGTTTACAAACTAAAGAGATTAATATTTTCAGTATTGTTCTGTACTGTTATTTTTTTGACTGTCGCATAATCATATTTTTGTCCATCAATGCTGTCATTGTTGTGATGACTGATGAATGTCACTGTATAGTTATTCTTATGATTAATGACAACAGCTATATAAATGATTAATGCTCCATTGTTATTAGTTTGTTATTCATGTTGGTGATTACTAAAAAAATTAGTTTCAGTCATTACAATCAATCAATCAATCAATCAATTGTATTCTACATGTAGATCAAATGCATTATCCCTGTTAGGTACTGTGGTATAGAAAAGGTCTTAGTGGTAAAATTTAGTAAGAAATTATGTTTTCATTTACCAGGTATTTTTATTTTGGGGAAAGTACTCTTTTTTTAAAAAATTATTATTTTATTTATTTATTTATTCTTATTTATTTATTTTATTTTTTTTTATTTTTTTTATTTTATTTTATTTTTTATTATTTTATTTTTTTTTTTGGGGGGGGGGGGCAAGTAAAAATCTGAAAGTGAAAATTTTTGCTTGCCCAAAGGGCAAGTTGACTAAAAAGTTAGTGTGGAACCCTGCTATACATGAACAACAGGCAATGTGTGGCCCAGGTAGTGTACAGTACATTCATTTATAAGTGTTCAAATCCCATGAGGCAAAAAAACACACAAAAATATGTAAATTGCATAATTATTTTGGTACAAGTGGCATACCGGTAATTCATAAATGGTGTTGTAACTTTCAGTTTCTATGGCCATGGGATTATACATTAGACCCAAAGAAAGTCAAGGATTTATTTGGGTGGGGTCAAGTTCTGCCTATCAATGCTATTGACCCAAATAGATGCCTGGTCTTAATCTTCCTACCTTGAACATAATAAGGACAAGATAGTAGATACTATTTTTTTTTCCAGACAGTAAATGACAAGCGTGATATTGACAAGACTTTTGATTTTTGACAAGTACATGTAGGTCAGACACAGAAAACATATTTTATGACAAAGTGTTAACACTGTACCACATGTATGAACTCTTTGATACTCAGATATCCAGAACTTAGATGTTTAGGGTGGGAAAGGGGAGGGGGTTGGGAAATGGATAACGCCCCCTACAGGCTACAGCCAATAGAAACTGACTTGATTAAAGGCATTCCTGGTGATACATGATCCATACATTGACAGATCAAGTCCATCATTGTACAAATCAGCATTGGGTTTTGAGTTTATTTTTCTGTGAAAGCTCAAGTTTTCTTCAAGTTGAAACCTCAGTAAAAGTTTTGTATATTAAATTGTTTGATTGAATCACTAAATATGGACCTGAGAAAAAAATTTCAACACGCTTTAAAAAACATGTCTTTTCCAATTAAGGTGATTACCAAATTGACAATATTATCAAGCTAAAATTATGCATAGAGCAATAATCTTATTAATAGCACCGCCATTATCGATATGGTATTCCACCATACAGGTATAATCAGCACTGCTGCAAGGGAGGGGAGCCACATGTCTACTCAGAAATGACTGTGGACTAAAACATACCAATTGATTATCCCAATCAAGGTACAATTTTCTCAAGTCTGTTTAAAATTTCTTGTATAATTTTAAATCCACAGTACTGACACCTGTCATTTCAAGGACATGTTTGATGAGAGAAATTTGTAATCTTGTTTCATTACCTTGTTTGTCGTGTTTGTTTACGGGTTACAATAACAAAAAAATTAATTTAAATTTTCTGCTCAATTCACTGGGAATCTTTTCAGTTGTAGGTCTATATTTTCAATGCTCTGGTGAAGTACAACCATCAAACAATAGTACTCCTGCTATTTCCGTGTCTCAAAATCTGTACCACAACTTTCACCATCATCTCCTGTACTAAATCTGAATTTCAAATAAATATTGAGTAGAAAAAAATACGTAGTACATAGTTTCTATCAGGTAAATTATAAATCACAATGCACTATTCAGCAAAAGTTCTTCCAGTTAAGAGCACTCTATAATTAATCTTAAACAAAATTCCCAAATTGTAGGTACACGCCACTCGGGGGAATAAGGTTCACTGACCTGAACAATGAAGAATTTGCAAGTACAGTGTATTTCACAATTGGCATGAAGTAAGTCCGTACTGTGTAAAATATGGGCAAAAGGGTTATTTATCAACATGGTCAAAACTTGGCAGTAGACCATTTAGCAACCGTACACTTAAGGAAACCTTTATTTTCCTTACAAAGTATGACTAGTCTTCCTGATTTTAAACAAATCATGTCCTTTCTCTTTGATGCGTGACCAAAAGTTAAGCCATCAAGTGATCCAAGCACTTTCTAAGCTTAAATGTCAATGACCTCAGACATAAACAAGAGCAAAATCTATTTCTAAATCTTAGTACTGCATAGTACTGTTGGCAACTGAGTTTTATGTTAAATATACATATTTCAACAACTTTAATTACAGGGTTTCACTTATGGTCGTGTGTCGTATGGTGGGACCCCTTTGCGTTACAGGCACCAAATTTAAGAATTTTGTCACTTCTTGCATTTGAACCAATATAACTCAAAAAGTACTTATCAGAAACCAACAAAAGTATGCATTTTCTGAAAGCTTATTCTTCAGAGAATCTCAATCATCCAAGGTCAAGTTGCTATACAGGGTGTGTAAAAAAACTTAAAGGGTAATATCACAAAAATGTATAATTTTGTGATATTGATGACAACTCCTTTCACTTGTCAGTATTACGTCAAGGCTCAAAATTGATGTCATGGTGTGAAAGAGCCCACTTTCAGCTTTAAGAAAATGTATGGTTTTACTTCTTTTCAAATTTCAGATGTAGTGATACAGGGTGTGGCAAAATTATAATATGTATAAAATTGTGTTGTGATTTGTTACAATAACATTAATTACACTAATTAAACAAACAGTTTACTAAATCTAATTAACAAATTTTAGAGATTAATTAGTAGAATATTGTTTAGTAAATGGATCAGTAGAGGGTATTTAAAATTTTCAACCAAACTGTAGGCGTCGAAAGTGAACAATACAGTGCGTGTCCTTCACATTGCAGTACTTTCTTATGCTTCATAAAATGTGTTAAAGTCAATGGCCAGCATAAGCTACACAAGTCATTAAATTAAGTAATTAAGTGACCTAGAAGACAATTAATGGTCACTCTTTACTTTGTGAAGAAATTGTTAAGTACAATATGTTGTCAAGTTCATGTCAGTATGCATATGATAACTCAAAGATACCTTCTGCTGCAAATAGTGGAAAACAAGAGTACAGGTGAATTTGGCAACTTTCCCATCAGAAGATTGTACAAGACTCCTCTCCGCTGTATCCTCCTACGCTTATCCACACAGATTTACCCCTCGATAACATTTTTGCATTTTTCACCTGATTAAAAAAGTGTATATGCAAGTGTGCTTATCAGATTCAAAAAGCACAGTTACTTTTGCAATGCAGAAATGAGCCCAAATTCATGAATAATATTGGATTTGAAGAATAAGCTTTGGATGCGTCAAGTTCCATAAGAAGAGGACTGAAAAATGTAACGCCACCAGGTATTTGGGGGTCCCACCATATGACACATGACCTTATGGTATTTTTCTTGCATATCAACAGATTGTAGCTGTGGTGGTAGGAGCTAAGAGCATGTTTAACAGGGCCAAACGTCTGGCAAACAAGTTACTAAAATTACACAACTAAGAGTTCCAAGCTGAAGTGGCTTTTTGTCTTTGTATGGACTTGGTTCAGTTACATTTGCACAAAAGCAATTACTAAATAACAATAATACCCGTTTTCCAATTCATAGTAAGCATGAAAGAAACAGGACCAAACAATCTTGTGAGACTTCACAGTTCACACAATCAGCTAGAATAAGAAATGACTACATCTGTGACACTGAAATTAGCAATACATGTATTTGCCTTTATACATGTACTTCTACAGTTATCATCATTTGCCAGTGGGGAATGGAGGACCAGCTTAAAGGTAAATTTGTCCCCTTCTCCATGGGGAGGGGAGGTGTTGGGCACTGTCATTACAAGGTCCACACCATGCGCGTGTGAAAAAACGCGTAAAAGGAGTTGTTTTCACGGATGGGTGATGTACGCCCATACAGTGAATTGAGTGAAGAGGGTATCAAAATGGCAAAAATCAGGGGAAAAGGATATACTTGAAAAGGGTTTCTTCACATTTGAATACTTGTCTAACTTACATGTGGGGTGTTCTTGACCCTGAGGACACTGCCACAAAGTGATAGCGCACTGCAGAGGTCTGAATGCATATCGGAAGCGATTGAGTTGCAGTGTGCATGGGTCTTGTGATCGATTCAGTGTGTAACGTTAGTGTCATGGAGGCTGATTCAAGCCCGGATTCAAGTCGGAAATATGTGCAAGGAAACATGTAAATTTTACCCGTTATTGAACTCGGATCAAAATTTGATTCTTCTGACCAAAATTGTAAGTATCTTTTCTATATAAGCAGACGTATTTTGGTGAGTATTGCTGTTTTTTGTGGGGTCTGCAGTTATCCCATGTTAGGAAGTTCACCTCATTCCGGCAAATTGGGTACCAACCCATTACCCAAGCGCACCTGTAGAACATGTATGGGGTAGTACAGAGCAAAAGATGATGTATTACCCCACAGCTCGGCAATCGTAGCCGTACCCTCTCCCTTCACAATGCGGGAAACCCTCGCCGGTCATCCACAGCGTTCGGCAGAAATCGCACCCGTACCCCGTTGATATCAATGCTTGAACTAGCACGCACGGCACGTGCGCCCGTCAACCAAGCAAAAGTCGCCCAAAGGTTGTCCACCAAGAATTCACTGACAGGAATTAATCAAGTTGAAATTCAAATTTAAAACTCAAATTCAAACTTTTGAAAGGAAGTTTTCCACTGAAATGTGATAAATTACAGCTTTTGTACAGTACATATTAGTGTTACATTCCGCAAAATTCATGTTTTGCAGCAAACTGCGGTCCAAACCACTGCTACCGTGAGCGATTGTAAAAACACGACAGTCTTCACTACGGCTTGCTCCCAAGCGTGCCCAAGCGACCCGAAGTCCCAAACGTGAAGCGTTCGGGTCGGTGCGGATAGGGTTTAAGATGATAGGATAATTAGAATATACACAAGCATAAATGACAGTGCCCCCCACCAACCCAGCCCTAATCCATCCCCAGTCAGAACAAGATTTTGCTGATTTGTGCCTGCCAAATCAAAACTCACCTGATCAACTGGTCAGTTTTGTTTTATGATCTAAGTTTTGAAAATAAAATAGATCTGTCCCATGGACAATAACTACAGGCAAATCTGTACTTAGGGACCGAGCAATGTAAGTACAATTTAAGTTCGAAATACCGTTCAAAATCATTCTTGACGTGTTCTCACATATCTGTTCTCTCCAATCCTTGTTCATTTGATGAAATAACGTACATTTTGAATGAAAATATTGGCCACAATCACGAGTGTGCAGCAATTGTTTCGTATACGACGGTCTTCGCGCTGCCTACTATTGTAGCGGTGCACAGAATTTGTGACAAATGGGCCCTCAGACAAATTCGACCCGAAATAACTCGACCTCTACCCTTGATCACCCGCCCGACGAGTTAGCCAGGGTAGACAGTACGCGGCACGTCCAATATCGGAGATTACTTCCAATGTCGGAGATTATCTCCGATATCGGAGACTATTAATGGGTCGTCAAAACTTGGCACAAGAGAATCTCCGATATCGAGACTTTTTTTTCCAAGACACAAACCGCAGTGGTCAAGTGGAAACAATTATATCTGGATTTACATAGGGTCTAATACAAATTTATTAATAATTCCTAAGAATAATAATATTGATAATGACAAAATTCATAAACTATGCTGGTAATCGATACCATCAGCAACTTTGCTATCGTCGCTGCAAAATGTAAGCAATCGATCATAACTTGGAAAGTAGACGGTGAATTTTCAAAATAGACGGTCATCTGGGGTAAAATCTCTTGAGGATTTTGAATATCACATTCCTAAATTGTGATAACATAATCCCTACTGCACAGAGGTAAATAAACAAAAAAAGTCTCCAATATTGGAGACCATCTCCGAAATTGGAGAGCAGAAACAGTCTCTGATATCGGAGAGTCTCTCCGAAATTGGAGAGAGTCTCCATAATAATCCCTACTGCGCAGAGGTAAATAAACAAAAAAGTCTCCAATATTGGAGACCATCTCCGAAATTGGAGAGCAGAAACAGTCTCTGATATCGGAGAGTCTCTCCGAAATTGGAGAGAGTCTCCGACATTGGACGTGCGCCCGTACTGGTAGAGGGTCGGTTTTTCCGGGGTCGAATTGTCCGAGGGTTGAGTTGTCACGAATTCTGTTCACCGCTATTAGCGCAGCGCGAAGACCGCAGCATACGAACCAATCGCTGCACCACTCGTGATTTTTGTCCAAAATGTATGTTGTTTTCATCAAATGAACAAGGATTGGAGAGAGCAGATATGTGAGAACATGTCAAGAATGATTTTGAACGGTATTTCGAACAGTAGATCTACTTACTGCTTACATTGCCGGTCCCGACTACAGCCAGGTTTGCCAACATTCATTTGACAACATACATACCATTGAAATTACTGAGAAATTTCAGGAATTAATCATCATGTTTCCCTCACCAAAGGCCAATCCTGTGCGGTTTGTCGGCTCCTGCCACATACACACACATCATGTAACAGCACACGTACCCGGTCGCCGAGTTTCCCCGTACACTGGCCAGCTCTCGCTGGCTGCTGGCACCGTACAATTGTCAAGCATGCGATTCTCAATACACGCAACCATAGAATCAATTGCTGTTTATATCAAAATTCAACGAGAATTCTGTAATTTTGCATTTGCAATCACTTGATAATAATACTTACAAAAATATCGTCCCAAATATGGCAGTTCAAAATGACGTTTTCTTGAAGAATTAAGCGACTCCACCCAAAATTCTCGCGTCTTTTATCGTGACCTTTTCACAAAACAGCCGCAAATATACTGCCCATATACACACACTGCATTTTCGGTAAACATTGTAGCCTTGAATCAAGTCGTTAGGGTATATTACTTGGATTCTGGCCGTACAACTCGTGTATTATATCCAGTGAATTGGCTTTTTACAGCGGCTCCGTGTGACTTGAATGGAAGTAACTGTACAGAACAATGTGCGAAAGAGCTGCGTTCACTGTGTGGCCTAAAGTATGACAAGAATACAACAATAGACGGGAGTTTATTTCTCATTTTGCATTTTTTCTTCACCACACCTACTACATGTTTATAGGCTACACTGCAGATATGGACAAGCTGGATCTCACTAAAAGTGCACTGTGAATGAAAACGTCAAACGTGGCAGCGCTAAAGTAGAAAGAAACGACCGGGAGAAAAATTCAATTCAATTCCATTATTTATTTATTCACCAGTGTACTAGTATTGAGGGAGGTGTGGTATAAAAAGCATCCACAGGTTGTATCCCTGGTTGTATTGGACACGCCTTGATTTACAGCAGGGAGTAACAACTCCCTGTTTACACCAGGGCTGCCACTCAAAATTTTGATTTCCCCCAACGGCGCATGCATATTTTCCCTATACGGACATCACTTTTCCCCTACGCCTAATTTACCAAATTTTCCCCTTATGAACCTATGTTTTCTCCTACAAAATCGACTTTTCCCGTAAGGAAGGTATGTTTTCCCCTAAAAAAATAACCTTAGAAAATACAAAATATTGATCACAATTTCCTCGCCAGAGATGGACAAAATGAGCGAATATAATCGGATTTCCTTTGAAAATTTATGAATATTTCTGAAAATTGTCAAAACCCCGTACATCCCCTACAGATCATCAAAAACCCCTACGTTTCCCCAACGGAAGGTCATTTTTCCCGTAGGTATCCCCTACAACCTACAGTAGGCTAAAATCCCCTACGGTAGGAGGGTTTCCCCTACGAGTGGCAGCCTTGGTTTACACCAAAGAAGACAATACTAGCTGAGAGTCAGAAACAAGTTATGCAATGAATAGCAGGACAAGAGCTCACGCATGGATCCCCCCTCCCGACCTAGTCAAGGCCTACCCCCCCGGGGCCGGGGGGGGCTGTCATTACAAGGTGTCACAGATATACTAAGAGAACTCCTAAATGTGTGCAAGGTGTTCACCATGCGCGTGTAGGCCTATAGACGTTCAAAATGGATCCTATAAACACGTAATTATCCGTCGATCTCAGAATACCCTAAACAAGTATACAAGTCTGAAAGTATACCTTCTGTATACCCTTTTTCCTGATTTCGGTGATACCCTTTTCACTGTACGCGCGTACACCGCCCGACCGTGAAAACAACCTTTTTACGCGTTTTTCACAGGCGCATGGTGTACACCTCGTAATGGCACCCTTACGAAAATGTCCTGTGGTATTTCTATATGGTACTGTACAATACCACAGAAAATACCACAGGGATGAAGAGGTACCACACATATTCATGTGGTACTGCATAAGTTCAGCCTGTGGTACCCATGTGGTACAGAAATAATACCACAGCAGTACCACAGGAAATACCACAGAAAGTACTACAGGAAATACCACAGGAAAATACTAAAGTATATTTCTGTGATTTTGGACATAAGCCACAAGACTACCACAGGACTACCACATAAAATACCACAGGAAAATACCACAGGATATTCCTGTAATTTTGTTTTTTTTGGACAATACCAAAGTACTACCACAGGACTACCACAAAGTACAACAGGAAAATACCAAGTCCACAGGATATTCCTGTTTCTTTTTTTTTTTGGACATAGTACCGCAGGACTACCACAGAAAGTACAACAGGAAAATACCACAGGATATTCCTGTGTTTTTGGACATATACCATGGGACTACCGCAGGACTACCATAGAAGGTACCCACGAAAATACCACAGGATATTGCTGTTTTGTTTCTGGACATATACCACAGGACTACCACAGAAAGTACAATAGGAAATACCACAGGATATTCCTGTGTGTGGTTTTTTTTTGGGGGGGGGGACATATACCACAAGACTACCGCAGGACTACCACAGAAAGTACAACAGGAAAATACCACAGGATATTCCTGTGTGTTTTTTTTTAAACATATACCACTGAACTACCACAGAAAGTACCACAGGAAAATACCACAGGACATTTCTGTGTGTTTTTTTGACATATACCACAGGACTACAACAGGACTACCACAGAAAGTACAACAGGAAAATACCACAGGATATTCCTGTGTTTTGGGGGACATATACCACAGAACTACCACTAAATACAGCAGGAAAATACCACAGGATATTCCTGTTTGTTTGTTTTTTTGGACATATACCACAGGACTACCACAGAAAGTACAACAGGAAAATACCACATTTTTCGCTGAAATTTGTCGGGACACTTTTGCGATCATAAACAGCTACATAAACTTAATCAGTTTTCAACCAGTAAAAGTAAAAATGATCACATATTTATGAATTCTGGCTGATTACACAATTTGTATTGAAATTGTACAGGAAATCACGTTTTGGAGCTATTTCTGGTCTGACATTCAAGTACCAAATGCTGCGTAACTTCGGAACCGCATACACGGACGTCGCAAATCAGACTCTGATCTTTCTGATTAGGTATAATTCAGATAACCCTAACATCTAAATAACCCTTTGGATGCTATAATGTAAAATATAGTCAAAAATCTCGGGGTCCCCCCCCCCCGCGATTTTTCATTAATTATTAAAAAAACCTAAA
>JZLH01S0563033.1:7834-24694 GCA_001188425.1 Eucidaris tribuloides
GTAGGTAGTCATAGCCAAGGTCATGTATGAAAGTCAAAGGACAATTGATGTCAAATGTTAAAATTAACCAGCAAGTTTGTATCGGGGTTGGTATTTCATAACCATAAACCTATGTGTAACCTAACTTGGATGGCAGATGCCCTATAGGGACCTCAATGTTATATTGGGGTCAAAGGTCATGTAAGCAGGTTTTTCTTGATACAGGAATGAGTTTTTCTCCTTCTTTCCCATTTCAGGAGTTGAGTGAGATTCTATTTGATACCGAACATCCAGTACAGAATTCGTCCAATCATTCAGTAAGGGCAGGTCAAAGGTCACACCAGTCTGGATCATTCTCAGGTAGTGGCAAGAAGATGGAAGGATTCGGAAATACACCCAAGGATGAAGACAGTAAGTTTGAATGTGTATTACCCTTGCCTGTGAAGTTGTTATGTGGATACTTATTTGTTGGTTGTCTGGCAGAAGGGCTCTAGCATCTGTTCCCAGCAGAACCATTGGACCTTTTCACATGAAGTCAAAGTAGTGTGATCTTGTTAGATCCTTCTGTCAGTTTGTTAAGTGCAAATATCAAATAAGGCAATACTTCTCAAATTAGAGAAAATTTACTATTAAGGCCCTTCTGCCAGGAACATATGCTAGGGCTCTTCTGCAGGACAATTGTTGAATTAGTTGTATAGAAAACTGTTATTTTTGTCTTCCACAGTCATCTTTGCTGAACAAAAGATACTCTTCTGATTAAGTGCAGATATGTTACAAGAAAAGTTTATTTTCCTACTATATTTATTTCTTTTTAATTCCAATTGTGTGTTGATTCCTACATAAATATGTATTTTTTAAATTTGTTTTTAGTGAAACCTCATGGGTAAAGCCATGAGTGTTTTGTTTAATTTGTTAAACAGAGAGCTATAACTTACAGACAGATTAAACTTACTTTAAGACGCCCTTTAACATTGTGGAGGTTCAATTTAAAAATTCTCAAAGTTGGATATCTGACGTACTTGATAGTGCTTGAGTGGACAAATAAATAGCTTACAATACAAAGAGTCCACTTGCAAGGTATGTTGGATAAACATCACATATGCATTAGGCCAACTCTTAATTGTAATGCATCAGTCTTTGTTTTTTTTTTGGGGGGGGGAATGGACATTGTAAAACTTGATACTCATACATTTTCACTGTTTTATAGCTATAAATAATTAGTTTTTAAGTCCATTTTTTAGGGCTTCATTTTTAGACCTTATCAGATACTTGTAGTGTGGTAGATTATGTAGCTCAGATTTTTAAAACTGGAAACAATTTTGAATTTCATGTATACCTTTAACCCTTCACTAGCCATTATTGACTTTCTGATAGTAATTACTTGCAGTGTCAGGTAGGTGGAATAATTACCAGCTTTATGCTGTGCAAAGTGTGTACAATGTACGAACAGACTTTGCACAGCATAATTCAGTAATGTACTACATAACATAATTTACAGGTATGGAATCGCTTTCGCAAACATCAAGGAACATTCAAAATATCCCTCATGCTGTAAGGCTATTCATGGAGGACATGATTATTGATTACTTAGTATTTGAAAAGTGCAGCTAAAAGTAACTGCTACTGTGGAGATCTCTTTCTATCTCCATGCTTTCAGTTAGACTCATCTAAACCCCACTGAACAGTTACGTACTATTTCAATACCCATGTATTGAATAATAATCTGCATGTTGACTTGTGCCTAACATTGGTCATGTTCATGAATGAATTGTAAATAAATTTCACATATCATACACATAGTGAAAACACATGCACTGTAACTAGGGTCTGAAAGAAAACTAGTAGACTGGTAGATGTTTTTGTCTCTACAAGACAAACCTCAAATCACAGTGTCATGACTCACGGTCACTATTATTCCATGAAAACTGAGTTTTCAGCTTCTTTGCCAAAGGTTCTTAAAAATATATACCATTGGTCATTTTCAAACAATCATTTTCGACAATTTGAGAGTCTTAATTAAGGGCTCGTATCTTCCCACTTGGAGGATAGGCATGGATGATGACTACCATATTAAGTACAATGTAGGACTGGCATGTGTCATTACCATTTTGATTTGAATTCTACAATTGGACAAATAATTATGATTAAAAAACAGTGTGTGAGTGACACAACAAATTTTGGACATGGGTGTCTGACCATTATCGTTTATGGTAGAATTTGTACCAAAGTAGTTCTCCAAGAGTACCATGAGTCCCAAAACATGTGCATGATTAGATTACCTATCTAACTATGTAGTCACAATCAACCTTTCCCTCTCTCTGGCAAATGGTCCCCCTTACATGCCGTGAGTGACATGACAAGATGCAAAAATACCCACATTAACATTAATTACCCTTGTACTAAATTCACTGTGTTACAACGTATAATACATTATTTTATGTAATTTTCATGGAAAACTATCATCTAAGATATCTAGTTTCCAAAAATATTGAAGCCTATTGATTTCTTGTAAGTTTTAATTTTCACCCTCATGTCCACTTTTGTTTGAAAATGGCCCATTGTATTTACACAATGTGAATTTTTAGTTATGCAAAACAGACACTTGGCCTTTAAAGAAAACAATCTAATTTCACTAACTACAAAATTGCTGTGGCTTGCAAAGGGTTAAATTTCATACAACATGATTGCATATGAAATAAATTCTCTGATTGTTGTATTCTGTAGAACCAGTGACCATCGAGTCTGTGGGTGAATCGATGAGGGAAGGTTTCCAGCAGATCGCCAATAAGCTAACCGTTGACAATCTGGCTGCATCACTGAACTTAACTGGTCAGATCGGGTCAAGCACAGGCTACAAGCAAATTCAAGGCTCAGATCCATCGGAAAGCCCCGATGCTGATAAAGGAAGTAAGTGAATATTTAGCTATGTTTTGTTTATTAATGAATTGTTTTATTTCTCAATATTTCAAAAATACATACAACTTTTCTCAAGTACATTATTCAATCAACAAACTAAATTTTCTACAGATCTGTTAACGTAAAGGCAAGGTTCACCCTGACATTAAGTTGGTTTTAATAAAAGCAGAATAATTAGAAAAACATATTAGTGAAAGTTTGGCGAAAATCCCCCTAAGAATAACAGAGTTATGAAGTTTCAAAGTTTTATATTTGTGACGTTAGAGCATGCGACAGCTCCCCATATGTCATGTGATATAATTCCATAAAAGTGCCGTTTTCTCAGAATTGAAAATGATTTTACCTGTGCATCAATATAATCAGAAACATTATTCCACACATGCAACTATGAAAAACCCCATTCAATTATCATGAACTATTAAAAAATTGCAATTTATGGAATTATATTACATGACATATGGGAGCTGCTCGCATGCTGGACGTCACAAATTTAAAACTTTGAAACTTCATAACTCTGTTATTCTTTGATGGATTTTCGCCAAACTTTCACTAATATGTCTCTCTCACTGCTCTGCTTTGATTAAAACCAACTTGATGTCAGGGTGAACCTTGCCTTTAACACTGGGTGCTAACGGCGCACCAACTCGCCCATGTGTAATATCACTGAATTACTATCGGCCCACCAGTTCGCCGAGAAGACAATCAGTTCCACACCATTTAATTTGAATGACAAACGTCACTGAAGTTCCTACCAATAATATTCATTGTTAAATGAAGACACATTCAGCCAAATGAATAAGTTAAAATGTCTTGTCTCGATAACATTTGGATTTTTACAGAAAATCATACATTTTTGTTAGGTTTCATACATAAGTCCAAAACGATCCAGTCCCTGGTTAACACACCTGGATTTTTAGTCCAGCACCAGAAGTGTTAAAACAGAATCAAAGTACCCAATCAAAATATTCAAAATGTACAAAATGTTTATTTTCAATCCTTGCTCTATGTTTCGAAAAATTGAGATTTTCTACTTTAA
Organism: Eucidaris tribuloides; assembly: GCA_001188425.1. Classification (NCBI taxonomy): domain Eukaryota; kingdom Metazoa; phylum Echinodermata; class Echinoidea; order Cidaroida; family Cidaridae; genus Eucidaris; species Eucidaris tribuloides. The sequence goes on from JZLH01S0563033.1 coordinate 11,766, forward strand.
AAAAAGACACAAACCAAAACAAAAACATATAGAAATATAGTGTGTCTAAAAAAATTTTTCACATTGTGACCAAATGGTGATTGCAAACATAATTGCAATCACAGTGATTAGAGTTATTGACTGTACACAGGAAGAAAAAAATTCTTCATAAACCACACAATTAGAATTCAAAATTCTACTGAAGAGGCATGTTTCTAGGTATACTGTCAATCAACCAAGCACTGGATGGATCACACGGCTATATCACACTAGTACTAGGGTAGGCTGAAAGTTCATAGCCTGACTATGAAGGACTTATACTGCAGTAATGAAACAAGTCACACATTAAATTTAACCTTTTTTGATACTGACTGCATTGTTTCTTTCCAGATATCTTTCTTTTTTTTTCTATTAGAAATGATTATACTTTGTCACTTGAGGTTTCTGAAAATTGGCATTTGGGGCAAATTTTTTTTTATGGCAGTGACTTGCCCTTCCAAACAGGTGTCATCTGTTGTGGCTCTTTTCAGGTTCTTCCAAGATTCTTTCTAGTCTCTCTGCCACATTTTAACTTAATAACTTAATGAAGAAGCATTCTCAACAGTGATAATGACATTTGGGTGGAACTTTCAGGATTTTCAGCCCCTAAAACATTAACCCATGTCTGGGAGGAGGAGTATTTGCCATAAGAAATATGACAAAAATGATCGTTTTTCAGTGCCTTCATCTGCCAATGTAGTATCATTCCTAACATACAACCAAGAACAGATATCTGGAGAGAAACATCACAGTCAGTATCAAAAAAGGTTAATTAATGCATGACTTGTTTGATTACTGCAGCATAATTCCTTCTTGATCAGGCTATGAACTTTTCACCTACCCTCATACATGTGCCCTAGAGCGTACGGTATTATGGCAGATGTTAAAGGTATTGGCTAACATTTACCACAGTTAAAAAAATCTGAGCCACATGATTTCCCATGCTACCAGTGTCTCTGATGAGGTCTAAAAATGAAGCCCTGAAAAAAATTGTATTTCAAAATGATTATTTAGTGCTTTAAAAAAGTGAAAATCGTAAGTTGACCAGATTCACTTGCACATTTCCTCCCATAGACTTACTGTGTCCACACCTAGGCTATTGAAACTCGCCCCGAGTTTTAATTGTTTATTCATGCATAACTTGCCATTGGCAGTGTAACTTTCCAAACTTTTGTATTCTAGGGTGTTTATTTGTCCATTTGAACACTACTATGTAGCTCAGATATCAAAGTTTGACAATTTTTTAAATTGAAGCTCAACAATGTTAGCCTATCACTTTAATGAAAGGTCACATAAGCTTCACCTCCTATATTGTGTTTTGGAGGTCCAGCCGTTCACATGAGGAAAAACATGACGTGATTTGGGAGAACTGTAATAAAAACCACCTCGGGAGCATGGTCTGAATTTTGTAATTGGGCATTTCCATGAATTATTGGACAAATCACAAATTATTTAACTTGCTCTATCTCGAATTGTATTACGTTTTAATGGTTTGAATGGGTATGAATCATGAAGAAACAATGGGGGACATCATTTCTACTCTAAATTTTATGTCTTCAACAGCACCCTCTAGGAGAATCAGAACCATACATGAAATGCCACATGTGGGACTAGTGTGACAAAAACTCAGTTTTATGAAAAAAATATCATTTATTCTGCAGTTTTTTCCATGCCAATAGCCTCTTCTCATTGTTGTGAAAGCTAATAAAGCCCCCACATATGCATTACTAAATTCTGAAAAAAGACATGAATAACGCAAATTTGTGTGGATGGACAAAATGTAACGTAACTAACCATAACGTAACTGACCATGTTTTTGATGTTGTAGTTAAAATGAAAAGATTTTTATCAATAAGTTATATATTAAATGACTTATTAAGACACCAGAAATAGCATGAATACCACAGTTTGTTTCAGTTGAAAACAGGCTGAGGAAACTTTGAGGACAAAGACTGGTCATTTTTTTTCATGTCCTTTTTATGTAACGTAACTAACCTTAAAGTTCTTGTATTACCCACAAAAACATGTCTCATGATTTTGCTTGATGTTGTGAAGTAGTTGCCAGTCTAGAGAACTGACAGTACCAAAACAGAAAAATAATATCAAAGCATATTGATGTAAGAGCGAAATGTTGAGTAAAGTTTGTCATAAAGTGTAACGTAACTAATCACGGAATTGCCCAATTTGATGTGCAATCATGATTCTAGTTTGCTTTCATCATCATCATCATCTAGCGCTGTCCCTTAGTGTGGGGTTGGCAGCTATGCACCTTCATCAACTTCGTTCATGAACGCTTGTTCTAATATCTTCATAACTAGTCCAGTCCATTTGTGTCATCAAACCGAGTTGTTCACTGTTAACGATGTGTCTACTTCCTTGCTTTCACACTGATAAAACTACTGTAATTACAGTGATGGGTGATTGCAGTCATGTTTTGCTATCACATTTCGATTGCCGTGTTGAAACAGTCTCAGAAAAAGAAAACCCATAATAATGGATAAATTTGTATACCTTAATAAAAAAAAATATGTAAAGCAAGTTATACATAATAGGAAAGTATATTTTCTTCTCTTTCATATAGCTCATTATTCATGCATGACCGAGTAAAGACAATTAGAAGTGTTACCAGCCAAATTTCACTTGCACAAAATTAAAATCCAGGCACTCATGTTTGAATGCACTTAGGATATTCATGATTTTGAAGCATATCATTAAAATGTCTATGTTGCATAAAATGAGTGATCAGTGATGTATGATTGAGAATATTAATATTACGAGTATCATGCATGTGTTCAATGTGACTGGTTGAATTATAGATTTGCTTATGCAGGTGAGTTTCAATAATATCACTTCTAATTAATGTTTCTCTGTCGTGTGCATATAATGAGGTATGCGAGTGATATGAAAGCAATGAAGAGAAAAAATGTGTCTCAATTTTACAAAGTCAAAATTTTGTTTTTCAAATTTTCGATTTTCTGTGATTTTTCTGTGTTACTAAAAATCACGAATATAAACACCTTATATTACCTAGTACCTACCCGGTAATACTTGCATGATTATAACTCAGTCTCAGTGAAATGAAGCAGCAGCTGTCGTCATGGTAGTGAGAAAGATGGCCATAAGAGGGGCCCATCGAGAGGGGTTGGCTAGGGTGATTAAAGTTGCTCTCATGCTTGGTATTATTTAGTTAAAGAATGATTTTAGACATTTTAATATTTGTTTATTTTGTAATTTTCTACCAAGTTTAAGGTTATTACTTGAGTATCACATGGTTTCCCATTTTCCGTGTTAATATTCCCATTTGCGTGATTTTTTTTCTTCTGTTTTCTGTATCTCAGAGGAATGGAGAGTACTTTAAACAACCAAACCATACAAATATAACTCTAATCCTGATGCTCTTCATATAAATTTCATGTGACATTTGACTTCTACTAATTATTATATTTTATATCCAAATAAAGATTCTGGTAGAGTAGCTATGTCCTCCTCGTCCCGCTCTTTCCGATCTGGTGACTACTACACGCCTGTGATGATAGGAGATGAAGAAGCTGATCCATGGGACGACGGATTTACCAAGCAGGGAGGCAAAGCTCCACCATCACCTACCAACGGTAATGTGCAAGTTTGTTTGGTATCTGTTTGTCTGGTAACCGTCTGGTAGTTACAGGGCAGTGACATAATTGGGAGTAATAAAAAATGCCTCTAGAACCAATCTGGTTGAAAGATACACCAAAGATAAACCAGCTGGAGTGTAGCTCCTGGCTGGAAGGATTTGTCTTGAGTTTGTTTACCTAACCCATGTAAGGAGAATCAAGCATGAACATACCAGCAGTTTAATTCTCCTGAGGCCCAAAATAAATGAATTCCATACATAGAAAGCTACACAACAAATTTGTCTGTCTGAAGGCACACTGATGGAAGTTATTTTAAGATGAGTCAACTTTTGACTACTAAATTTTCACAGTAGAATCCTTGCATACTTTATGTGATTGTAGAATAGGTTTACCTAAAGTAGAGGACTACCCCCAATCGTGTCATTTACCATTTATGTCAGGTACCCAGTTATCTCCTTATCAGAGATATGGCAGGCCTACTAAATATCTAACTGACCTAAGTGTTAATATCTATTTACACAGAATTTGATTGCATTTGTCTGAAGATATTACACATTTATGTACATTACGTGATAATAAAAAGATAGGACAATCCCTCCAACAAAGGATGCAATGTAGATGTTTATGGCATAATTTCAAAATGCATTGTGTATGCCTATGGTCATGTATACATGAATTCAGTGACATGATCCGGAGAAATTGAAAATGCCCCCAAACCAAATAGGTTGAAACATGTACCGACACAAGCTGGAGTGTATCTCCTGGCTGGAAGGATTTGACTTGAATTTGGTCACTTGTGGAGAAACAAACCTTCATTTACCAGTATTAAATTAATCTGGTGCCCCGATAGAAATTGGTCCCGTACAGAGCTATACAACAAATTTGCCTGTCATAATGAGTGCTGATGGTGATTGTTTGAAAAGTATATAACATTTGACCATGAAATTTAGACAGGAGAACCCTTGAATAGTGTACTTGATTTTATAGTAGTTTTGTCCCAAAGTAAGAACTTCTTCCAATCCTGCTCTTTCACTTTACTCTCTATTTACACAGAATTGCATTGCATTTATTTAAAAATAAGTATACGTTCATGTACATTCATTGAAAATGAACAAAACATATACTGGTATGACAATCCCACAAAAATGTAATGTAGATGCTTGTAAACTGCTGTATTTGCAAAGTCAAAGTACATGTACATATACTTATGGTTTTGTCTACGTGATTTTAGACCTTGACCCTGTATACATAAAGAGATCAACTGAAGGTAGCATTGCTAAATGAAGAATTTAACAATTATAAAATGTTACAATTTAATGATCTATAAAAGTTACAATTATGAAAAAAACTATCATTGCGGGCTAAACAAACTGATTAACTGACACATACAATTGTATTTGATTTGCTGATGTTCAGGTATTGGTGTAGAAGAAAAGCTGGATGTGTTCATGTCAGAATCCAGAGGGAGGAACAGCAATGATTCCAAAAGCAGTGGTCAGCTGAGTGATGGCAGCACGGACTTGTCAGAAAGGTTTTATCTGCAGTTCTATTTTATGCACTAATCCCTTTTTTGGCAGTTTTGGGTAGAATGACTTTTCAATTATCCAATATAGAGAATCATACAAAATTGCAAGTTTTCATTCAACGTAAATTTATAAATAGAAATAAAAAAAAAAAAAAAAATCACAATCTTTCAAATTGCCCACCTTTCCATCTCAAACAGCAGAGTTTGACCCTGATTTGATTAGCCCACAGGGAAATTTTGCCAATTATTGGTACAGATTTTACCTGTTACCAACTAGCAGATTAGTGCTAAGGTGATGATTTCAACAATATGATTAATTCAATTATTCAATTCTACTTGACTTTTTACTACATGTTCAGTATGTGTACAGAGAGATTTACCAAAAAATGAATGCAACACCAACAACACAGCCAGTATAAGCCTTTACACAAGTAAAGTTACCAGCTACTGTTATACCCCAAATTTAGTTTTGGTAAATTGTGAAAAGTAAAATTTTCCTGTTATCCTGTAAATAGACCTACATCATCTATAAATGCCCAGAAAATCACATGCTGTGAAACACTTTCATTTTGGGGAAATTGATGAAAAATTGATGAATTAGATGGATTGATGAATTGATGAAAAAAGTTGAGGATCCCTGATAATTTGCCATAGAAAATGTATAAACTGCTACCTGCTCTCCCTTAATTTACATGTCAGAATTTGTCTATAGTTTGGAAATAACTTTTACTACGTTTGATGCAGTTTTCAGATGTGTGGGGTTGACAATAGATCACTTTGCGAAAGATTGATGAAAAAAGTGTGATCAACCCAAACTTAACTTGGGCTTTAAACTTTCATTAAGAATAGCATATTACAACAACAACTATCACTCACCACCACAAGAAGAACCACAACCATGATCTCGACCACAGCAACAACAATTCGTTGGTTATCTGGCAGAAGGGCCCTAGCATATGTTCCTGGCAAAATGACCTTAATACTAAATTTTTGTCTGATTTCAGAAATATTGCCTCATTTGATATTTGCACTTAACAGACTGACAGAAGGATCTAACAATATCACATGACTTTGATTTCATGTGAAAAGAGCCAATCGTTTTTAAGGTAGAGACGATTTAGTGTTAAGGCCCTTCTGCCAGTATTATATGCTAGGGCCTTTCTGTCGGACAACTGATGAATTATTCATATCCACAATGACATTTTAATCAGGATCTGTTTGATTGTTCTGCTCTTCATCAGGCTTGCCTCAGTTGCCGTGGCTGACTGGTCCCAAGAAATGACGGCCGTTGACGACTTCATTTTAATGAGCCAGAAGAAAGCAACACCGACCAAAGACGAACTGCTGCAATTTGTAAAGAGGTGAGCATCAGACAGTGATGTTAAACATCACACTGCATGTTAGTATTTTTGTGCTGATAACAAGTTTATTTGAACTTTTGCTGACATATGTGACAAGTCTATTGCTACAATTTTGTAGAAATCTGGGGCCTTTTTCAAAAAACTGTTTGTAAGTTACACATGAGTTTATGTATGACGTGGCGAGCAAAATGTGATTCTCAAATTATTGAAATCAAATCTGCTAATGTTTAAATATACAAATATAGATTAATATTATTACTCTTAATAACCATTTAACAAGCATTTCAATGCAAACTTTATCTTTGGGCAAAATCTAATTGACATTAATCATACTTTCTTAAAATGACTTGAAAAATTATTGACATTTTACTCGGCACTTTATACTTGAGTTGTTCGTAAAGTCATACGTAACTTTATGAACAGTTTTATGTAACGGGCCCTTGGTTATAGAATAAGCTATGTCCATTATTAATATATTCATTCATTCATCATCATCATCATCATCTGTTTTCTGTATGTGCATGGGTCAAATGGGATTTTACTAATGGTGGTTTCCAGATGACTTGGTCCTGTCCAAGACTCCATGTTGATCATTCCTGATTAGCAGATCCTTTGTCTTGCAGGGCTTACTTTATTTCTTTAACTTGCCAGATCCATATGTAGACCCCTAATTTTCTTCCCACAATTTTTTTTGTTTTGCTGTTTATATACCTAAACCACTGGAGCTGGCCCTACAGGTAACAAATTCTGAAAACTCTTGGGTCAGACCATTTTCAACAGAGAAGTTATCACAGATTGATATTTTAGAGACACAATTAAACATTGTGGAGCTTCAATTTAATAAAACAAATAAATATTTTTTGACTAACCAACAAATTTATCTGAACTACATAGTAGTGTTCATATGAACAAATAAACACCCTAGAATACAAAAGTTTGGAAAGTTACACTGCCAATGGCAAGTTATGCATGAATAAACAATTACAACTCGGGGCGAGTTTAAATAGCCCAAGTGTACACACAGTAAGTCGATGGGAGAAAATGGGCAGGTGAATCCGATCAACTTACGATTTTCACATTTTTAAAGCACTAAATAATCATTTTGAAATACAATTTTTTCAGGACGTCATTTTTAGACCTTATCAAAGACAATGGTAGCATTGGGAATCATGTGGCTCAGATTTTTTTTTAACTGTGGTAAGTGTTAGCCAATACCTTTAACATTGTGGAGCTTCAATTTAATAAAACAAATAAATATTTTTTTATGACTAACCAACAAATTTATGGGTTTTTTCATGATCGTAGGAGTTCTTCACTGAATTGTGAGAAAATCATTGAGTTGTTGACGTCCAGCCTGAAATCTACATCCCAGAACACACAGCTGGTAAGTCTTGATATAAGGTCTACTATACACTCATATAAAATAAATAGGTCAGTCCATGACCAATTCTTTTGTCTCAGCAGCCTCAAATCATCATGAAAATGCAGAGATATTCATACCTGGTTTTATTAACCCTGTCTCAGTCCAAACATTTTCTGAAATATTCAAGGCATTTATATTTTGCAGAAAAGACATGCAACGTCATTATTGACACACAGATTATCGTGACACAAAGTTGTGATCATATGAAGAAACGATAACATCTTAAAGGCAAGGTTCACCCTGACATCAAGTTAATTTTAATAAAAGCAGAAAAATGAGAGAAACATATTAATGAAAATTGGGCGAAAATCCACCAAAGAATAATAATAGTTATGAAGTTTCAAAGTTTTAATTTTGTGACATCATATGCGAGCAGCTCCCCATATGTCATGTAATATAAATTCCATAAATTGTCATTTTTTTAATAGTTCATATTAATAATTGAATTTTTTCATAGAAGCCTGTATGAAATAATGTTGATGATAATATATTGAATGCACAGGTAAAATCATTTTCAAATTTCTGAGAAAATGACACTTTTTGGAATTTATATCACGACATATGGGGAGCTGCTCGCATGTGACTTCACAAATTTAAAACTTTAAAATTCTATAATTCTGTTATTCTTTGATGGATTTTCGTCAAACCTTCGTTAATATGTTTCTCTCATTGTTCTGTGTTTATTACTTGACGTTGGGGTGAACCTTGCCTTTAATGGATTTGTAAATACCCTTGGTGTATAGCATTTCCTCAAAAATTTGCATTTGTAACTAGTTTGATACACATAAAGTAGTTAAGTAATTGATACATTAAAGGCAGTGGATCTCATTAGCAAATATCCCGCAGACCACGAAAAGATAACCATGCCCTTAGGCTATTGATGAAGAACATGTGCGTGAAATCTGGGGTCAGTTATTAACTAGAATTTGAAAAATGCGAAAGAAAAACAATAGCCGTTTAGTGTACGTTCTATGGTAGGAATTTTTCTCTCGCGAGAAAAAAATTCAAATCAGAGTCTAACGGTCACTATAATTCCACTGAAACTGAGTTTCTAGCTCCCATATTTTGCTAAAGGTTCCCAGATGGCATTTTCTTCTAAATGCCATTGTATTTACACAATGTTCATTTTTTGGCATGCAAAAGAGATCCCCTGCCTTTAACCCATTGGAGATTGAGAAAAAGATATCTCGAGCTGGGGTATGTGGAAAATGTATGTTATACTGAATCAAATCATCTCCAACTGGTTAAGTTTTAAAAAATGGTAAAAAATCTTCATTTCAAAACCTTATATGCTGAAAAGTGCAATTGTACTGGTGTGAAAGCAGTGAATATGTGTTTCATTTTATAATCAATATATCTTGCAACTTTTGTGTTGCAGAGATGTCTGTTTGGTATAGAGGGGATACTGAGGGAAGATTTGATATCATCCGACGTCGCTCTCTCATTGGTTGGTTCTCACCTATCATCACTCCAGAGCAGTCCGGACAAGTCGGTCAGGGCCAAAGCTGCAAAGGTGCGTACATCGTCTCAAGAATGCATGACATGTGTTCTGGCGACAACTGATATGGCGCCAAAGGTGGCAAATGCTAATGAGGGATCTGATTCCAACCCTTACCCCATCCTAACCCTCAACCTAATCCTCACCTAAACCTGAACCAATGACCCAGTGATAGCTGTAACTTTAAATCCTTGTCTTTGAAATATTGTTGCTGGAGTCAACTTGAAATAATGGAAAGAATCTGCTTTCCCCGTCACATTTTAATTCTTTGTGTCTAAGCAATTCCCTACAGTACCACATTGAGCAACTAGTGAGTGCCTTGTCAACTTCAGTGCTTAACTCTTTACACATACATGATGCAAGAAAGAAGTGTTATGGACAAAAGTTGTAGACAAAAGTGTACTCATAAGAATTTAATTTTTAAACAATATTTTGAAGATTTATAAAGTCATAACGAATGATCATATGAATCTTATGAAGTTGTGTATTTTGGATCAATGAATACTAGTGTTGCACGACTAAGTCGCGAAATGTCGTAGTTGTGACTGCCTACACGGAGTCGCGACTCCGACTATCGGAGCGCAATAGTCGACTTTTTATCACATGCTAATTTGTATTAAAAACTGAGTCAAAACATGTAAAAATTGAACAGAACTACCAACCATTGTGTCATGGCAAATGATGGCATTGTGTATGTGTACAGCTGCTTGATCTTTTGACTGTTTATTCGTTTCCTTTACGTTTTTCATTGTGAATTGGCCCTAATCTATCATCAAACAGAACTGCCAAAATGTACTTGGATCAGCCTATAATCGTGCAATGCTATCATACATGTGTTGCCGTATACGTTGCACTCACTGCGACTCTGACTGCGACACCCATGCACCCCACACCACCAATCTTGAACACACTAAGACGTTGAACACCGATAGTCGACTAATAGTCGGAGTCGCGACTATTGGTGGGCGACTAGTTGACTCTCTAAAATGCTGAAGTCGTGCAACTTTAATGAATACCCACAAATGTGTATCATCATCATCATCATCATCATCATCATCATCATCATTGTAAGGTCCATTTTTCCCTCTTTGTTGGGTTGGAATCCCCATTTCTTTGATGGCCTACTCCAAGTTTTCTGTTATATGTGTTACTGTCTACCTGGGTTAGAGCACATATTCTGATATCTTGTTCCATTTTCTCCTTCCAAGTATAGAAAATATGCATTCTCTTCCAATTTTACTTTAAAAAACTGACGCAAAATGTCAAATTCCTAGAAATATATCAAATGTTAACCATTTATATTATGGGTGATTTTGTGAGGGTTATCTATTTTGTACAAATAAATCACAAATTTCATTACTTTTTTACTATTGATATACTATTACCACTCATTAAAAGCTAAACCATTTTCGGTGGAAATAGTATCCACGACATATTAAGTTAATAGTGTCCACGACATATTAAGTGTTAAGATAATAATGACTTTGATTTGATATTGATGTTCATATATCCATCTCATCAAACCACAGATTTTACGGCAGTTGGAGAAACTTGAGGCTGACTCCAATCTAGACCAACCCCTGATATAGAGGACCCAGTGAAGCCAACTCACTATTTCAGCTCACCAGTCACCGGTCCCAGTCACCATGGACAAAGTGGTCAACATTCTGGTCCTAGTTCACCCCGTAAGTCGTCTCTTCAATCGAGAGAATCTAGCTCGTTGTTTAGCGGCATGAATTTATCGAGCAAGCCTTCGACAAATGGCAACCACGAGTCGGCAAAGAGTGAGTCGCAAAGAACTAGACAGAGTCTTTTGCAGGATGATGATGATGACGATGACGATGATGTGCTTCTCGACTTTGGTGTGAAAGATCTTGAAGATAAACAGCAGTCGGGTCAGCCTGTAAATGTAGGAAACAATCAGGTGATGGTTGGAGCACAGAGTAAACCAGCACAGCATAAACCGGCAGAAAGTCAAATAGACTTGTTAAATTTCACAAATCCAGAGCAACTGCGGGGTCAGAGTCTCGTTCCGAATGTAGCCAGACATGCAACCAACGGCACATCCAATGCAGCAAGGATGCACGCCCAACTCGATCCCCTGATGTCGCGTGAAGCTGGGTTCACCGATTTATGGAGTAGCATGGCCCCCGACAGTCGTGCGACGTCGCAATTTTCTGCGCAGTCAGGGGCTAGAATGGGAACTGTAAACATGGCCACAGTCCCAGTTCACCAGCACGCAGGCGTCTTCCAGCCAATGGGAGGGAACGTGCAGCACTTTTCACAACTCTATCCGCAGTTGGCATCGGCGAAGTTGAGTGGCATGAGCTCTGTACCTCTCAACCTGTCGCAGAAGCCCGCAACCGGTTTTGGATTTGTTGCGTACGACGAAAGTGCAAAGCAACAGAAACAGGCATCAAATGCTGATGCGTTTAGTTTGTTCAAGATGCAATGAAGATGGGAAATAGAAATGATTTGAGGGGAAAATTTTTTGGGGGAAATATATGTGTTTTTTACTTTAATTAGGAATCAGACAAAAAATACATTTTTATTGATAGGAGTGTAAAAGAAGTCTAAATTGTAGACATGTTTAAGTTGGTGTTAGCCATATAATGGTAACTGAAAACTTAACTGGTCCAAAAAGAATAGATATGCCTTCAGAAATACTTTGCAGATATAAAGAGGTTTTATGACAGGAATTTAAAAGAAATGTATATATTTTTTCAGACATTTCTAAGCTGATGCAAGCCATGTAATATGGCAATGGTGAATGGAGCAAAACTGAAATGGTACTAAAAAGGATTGATCTATAACTTCAGAAGGGAAAAGAAAAGACTTTGGAATGTGTTTTTTTTTATTACTTTGCAGACATAAAGAGGTTTTATGAGAGGAATGTAAAAGACATGTATTTTTAGACATGTTTAATTTGATGCAAGCCATGTAATGGTAACTGTAAATAGCATTTAAACAGTAAACTTGCAAGCTTCGTGATATCATACCAAAACTTATGCACTATGGTACTAAAAAGGATGAGTGCTCAGTTTGACTGAGTGTAAAAATATGAGTTTCAACTTTAAATATTTCCTGATATATCGCACCCCCGCACACCAAAATTTTGCCATATTGGTAGAATAGACATGTAGGTTTAGTGGAACAATGTTAATTACCAGCCATGGCCTGTAATAATAAATTTGGTAATGGAAATATGTCAAGAATTATATTTGTTGGCAGAACAAAATAATCTTCATTCTTTTCAAGTTATTTGAACAGATTCTACTATTTTCTTGCAAAACGGCTATCTACCAAATTTTCAGCATGCACATATTAGTATTTCATGTGTAGGACAGTGAAAAAATAAGGGCTTCGATTTTGAGTATTACAAATTTTGTTTTGCATCATTCCTAGCTGTACTTAACTATTATTAGCAGTCAGTCACATATGTATTGACTTGGCCGCAAAACTGTGTGTGTATTTATGTACATTATTTTGA
>JZLH01S0563089.1:0-19939 GCA_001188425.1 Eucidaris tribuloides
TTGTGGCTTAGTGGATTTCAGTCGGAAATTTATTAATTATTTCCAGCAGAGAAAAAGGTCTTGTGCCTCCTGTTTTTTTTTTTTTTTTAGTAAGAGGACTGAATTGTTAATGAAACCACAGTGCAAAATGTATGGTTCTCAAGGTTTTTTTTTTGACATGTGTGATAAATTTATTCATTGTTTTAATAGTAGGTTTGATTCCACTTTGTCCGATGAAGAACAATGCACTCTCTGCTCATCTTTGGACGTAGGAGTTGAATTTCATTATTTGTTTGTATGCCCCTATTTCTGTAAGGAAAGATGCCCTTTTATTTGCCTAACAAGTTAGTTCGTAGACCGTGTTCTATACAGTTTAAAAAGTGGTTTAATACCCCAAAACCTTGCCTTTTGAAAAAAAAAATGCAATTTGTAAAAGTAATTATGCTTCATTTTTCACACCTACCCAAGCAGAAAATGATTTCAGATAAAAATACTTCAAAGACTGTAGTAACCCGTAGTGGCAGGGTAGTTAAAAACCCTGCACATTTGATTATGTAAATAATACTTACCTTGTATTCATGTAGCTAATTATTTTATATCTTATTGTATGCTTATTATCATTTTTGTTTTGTATTATCATTGTAAATATCAGGTATACTCTCATACCCCGGGAGGGCGTCGATAGAGTAATAAAATCTTATCTTATCTTATCTTATCTTATGATGAATATTGATGATGATGGTGTCGGATGAAGAATTGGAATCGAGGAGAAGATAGATCGCCATGGAGATACCTTGATGTCTGTAAGGCGCTTCTCCATTTGTTTTCTTTCTGGGAGGAAACAGGAGTGTTTAATCCATATTATTTCAACATTTCCATCAGTTCAAATTTCTTCGAGACATTGTCATGTTCCAAAGACTTTAAGACGTTAACGGTTTGAATGAGGCACATTCAAACCGCAACTTAAAGACTGATTGTTTACCCATTTTTTTCGGTCCCAAGTTGAATTCTCCTGGGCGGTGTGATTGCATAACAAATTAAAACTCACTTTTAGCATGTTCGTGTGTGTGTGTTGCGTATGTGTTTTGTGCGTGCGTTGTGTGTCTGTGTTGTGTGTATGCGTCAATATGCATGTGTGTGTGTGTTTGTGATGGTGTGTGTATGACTTGTGTGTGTAAGATGGTGTGTGAATATGTGTATGTGTGCATGTTGTGTCTGTTGTGTGTGTATTATGTCTATGTGCATGCGTGTATGTGGAATGGTATGTGTGTGTAAGTGTATGTTGTGTGTCTGTGTTGTGTATATATATGTCTGTGTATATGCGATTTTCTGTGTCTGTTTGTGTGCGTTGAGTGTACGTTGTGTGTGTTTCTGTATGTGTGTGCGCGCGCGCGCGCGCATGTGTGTGTGTGTGTGTGTGTACTTGTGTGCGAATCGGGGTCAACCTTTTTTTGCGCGGCTGCGAGTGGCACTGAAACACAAAACGGGACGTTATTTTGGGAGAAGTGTGAGTTGTTCATCTCTTAGTTACCTAAATTTAAAACACTCTGAGAGTGTGTTGCGGGCTCATCTTTCGCAAGTATGTGGGTTCAGTACAATACCGATGCACTCTAGAGATGAGCGCCTAGGGCCTTGATTACCTAGAAGCAAATATTCATTTACATCTTGTCGATTCAACTCAGGGGAAATGAAGATGGGACGTTGTTTAGAGTTATTATTATTACAGTGATAATCAAACAGTTAGTTACAACTACGTGAATATACTAAGAAACCGACGTAATTTTGATCAGCGTGTATGTTTGAATACATAACTATGTATGTGTACACAGTTATTCGTGTGTGAAAATTTGTGTGGTAGTGTGCGTATGTTTGTGGAAAAGGCAAGGAAAGAAAAATGGGAGGAGGGGAGGAGGAGGAGGAGGAGGAGGAGGAGAAGAAGAAGACGACGACGAAGAAGAAGAAGAAGAAGAAGAAGAAGAAAAAGAAAGAAGAAGAAGAAGAAGAAGAAGAAGAAGAAGAAGAAGAAGAAGAAGAAGCAGAAGGAGGAGAAGAAGAAGAAGACGACGAAGAAGAAAGAAGAAAAAAGGAAAAGAAGAACAAGAAAAAGAAGAAAATGATGATGATAATAATGATAATGTCGATGAAGATGACGACCATGATGGTAATAATAATGATGATGATGATTCTGAAGAAGAAAAGGAGAGAGAAGAAGTGATCAAAGAAGAAGGAGTAACGGACAAAATACAATGAAATCTATCAATACAATATTAAATTGCCGCGAGTACGAAATGTAGACTGATAGTAAAACGATTAAGCGTTTAAACAGTATTTATACATTATTATATCTCTAACTTTTTGTAATTCGGATCAAAGAAAAATGTTATTATAACGATTGAATAGTGTTTACATTGTGACAAAGGTCGACCTTTGGTACCCTTGTCGTTAAGTGAATAAATACAGTTATTGTATGTATATCAGAAATTGCACTGGACCCCTTGGAAGAACAGCTGCGCCCTATAGGCACAGCTGAATCAGGGCTATCCAGCCGCATTTTATGTCACCTTCATATGCGTTTGTTATTTTATTATACATGTTTTTTATGCGGAAAAGAATAAATACAAAATACAAATACATATGTGTTTTAGAATTATTAACTTTATTACGCAGACGTGGTTGACAGTATATCGAATATGTGCACGAATCTTAACATAAAAACAAAAGAAAACACTTGTTATGAGCCTTGGTTACGTCCTATCAAATGAAACGAGGAAGCGACGTTCCCTTGGAGGAGTGAGAAAAAAAATACCATCATGTCGCAAATCAATTACGAAGTTAGATGGGGATGTGTATGCGTACCCTCTTGAAAATGTACTTGGTCGTGCAGATTGGATATTGTCGCTCTTCCTTTGCTTGCTATACCCAAATGCCCTTTCGAATTAAATCGACAACAATTTAATTACAGTGATGTTACAACAAAAACAAATTCATTTCCCTCCTAATATTGTTATACTTCAATATCAGTGAAAAATGAGATGTTTTATAACGCCGCTGAATTCACTTTTGAAATTTGCTTCACGAAGAGACTGTGCTCCAGGCTAGTTCTGTTTTTTTTTCTATGCCCTAGCTGTTCATCTTGCTGGCATCAGCCTGTATATGTAAGAGTCTACGTTTGAATGTATGTTGCAAAATGCATTGTTATCAGCACCGGTTCAGCATTCATTTGTATGGAGAGTGGATTGTGTTTAATGGTGTTATGGTATTTAATAAAATGTAATGTGTTGTTTTCACATTTTGTTTTGAATATGAAATGACATTTAAGTTGTGAAGTGTTAGATTATCACTGTGTTTGAGTTTCATTAGGATTCTGGCAATTTTGCGAGCTCTCCTCCCTCGATCAACACATGGCACTTCACTAAAAAAAATCACAACATCATAAACCTGTTGCTTCCGGGAACCGTATAAATCCGGTTCCCGTGTAACGTCACACACGGGAACCGGATATATACTGTTCCCAAATGATGCACTGCATGGTTCATTTTGATACTGTAAATTCATCCTTTGCATGTCTTTTCTGAACGTACGTAGATATCACTTGCAAGGTCATAAAATCAAGTTTCATTTCCAGCACACTTCATCAAGAGTGACGTCGTTATATTCTGATTTTGATAATTTCAAAAAGACTTTACATTGCTTGTATCGGCGAAATGAGAAGATCGGACATGCCACGAAACATCACAACTTCAGTAAACACAATTCACTCTCCATACAAATGCTTGCTGAACTGGTGTGCATTTTTGCATGCTTTTTCACTTTTGACTTGGCCCCTTATTAAAATGTCTTGCACATTTCATAAATCCATAATCATAGCAAATGAGGCATCATTGTAAAGGAAATAAACAGGCTGTTCAATGATATCAATATCACGAATTTGACCAGTACTCTAAGAGAGATATCAACGCTCAAATTTGAGTTGCAGAACTTTATTGAGGGATGTATATGAAATGCTGCCTAACGCTTCGGATATCATTAAACACCGAACGTATAACCCACGACCTTTGGATGTGGGGCAACTTAAAGGTTAGTGACATGATTGGGAACACTTGAAAAATGCCTCAAAAACCAAATGAGTTGAAATATATACCAACTATACACCAGTAGGAGTGGATCTCCCACCTGGCGAGATTTGTCTGTAATTTGTTTACTTAAGGAGAATCAGGCATAAACATAGGAGTATCTTAATTTTATCCGGGGACGATAAAAATAAGCCCCAAAGAGAGCCACACAGCAGGTTTCCATGCTACGAGTGATATTGACATTGTTTATTTTAGTATGAGTCAACGTTTGACTACAAGATTTTCTCAGGAGAATCCTTGCATAGTTTACTTGATTCTAGAATAGTTTCATCCCAAGTTGAGGACTACCCCCAATCATGTCATTTAGCTTTAAGGATTAATTGCAAAAAAAAAAATCACCTATGTAGGATTGTTCATCTTTTCTAAGTTATTTGTTTTATTTGTTTTAAGGTTAGTGACATGATTGGGAACACTTGAAAATGCCTCAAGAACCAAATGAGTTGAAATAAATACCAACTATACGCTAACAGGAGTGGATCTCCCACCTGGGAGGATTTGTCTGTAATTTGTTTACTTAAGGAAAATCAAGCATAAGCATAGGAGTATTTTAATTTTATCCGGGCACGATCAAAATAAGCCCCATAGAGAGCCACAGAGCAGGTTTCCCTGCTACGAGTGATACTGACATTGTTTACTTTAGAATGAGTCAACGTTTGACTAAAAGATTTTCACAGGAGAATCCTTGCATAGTTTACTTGATTCTAGAGTAGTTTCAGCCCAAGTTGAGGACGACCCCCCAATCATGGCATTTACCTTTAATGTATCTAATGTTATTCGAGTAGCTTTTTAGGCAAAGGTTGTACAAAAAAAGACAAGAATTATATGTATGCATCTATGAAATGAACGAACAGGACCACCACAAGACAAGATTGAGTACTTACACAATAACATAATTTTAAAATCAACTGTTTTTCAAATCATCTATGAGCGAATGGTATTCTGAGAATGTCACTCTAGTACAGAAGGGAGTAGTTGAAAACATCAGAACAATTCCCTTTTCAACAAAACCTCTACACAAAATATCATACTTATGAAGTACTTACACAGAAATTTACACATTGGACAATGCTAATTGTGAATCAATCAACGGTGCGGCAAGCGACGGAAAATGCGCCTGTTTAGCTGCCAATCCTTCAACTATCTATTGCATTTAATTCTAACTATTCCCACATTATAAAGGCTCGTTTACACTATGTTCCCGGTGGCCACGGCAGCCCCGTTTGCCTGAAACGTAGTCAACCGTGGGATTTTGGCCATGTTTTATTCCGTATTCAAGTTTTATTACGTCTTGCGAAGTTTTCTTACGATCTATTGCGGTATCCGTAACGGGCCTTGGGAAGAAATAAGCTGCAGAGTCCCGGAGGCTCAAAGGCTCACTACGTTCGGCCCGCGGTCTACCACGGATGCCAGTACGTTCCCTTCCGACCCGTCACCTTCTCTTGGGGTCACTTACGTTTTCCACGTTCTGATCAAGGTCTGACACGTTTTTAACGCTCTCTAACGCTTCTACGGATGGAACGTGAACGCTGGGTAGGCTTGGAACACGTTTGTACCCACGGTAAAGAAATCTTCCCGAGCAATAGCAACAGCAGTGTGTATTAAAGAAATGGTACAAGTGAAAAATTATAATTTTGTTATATACTACCTTGTTATGTTTGGTATTTTGACAAAGCTAAAAGACCATATATTTCAATAAAATTTATTTCATTTCTTGTGGTTTTGTCTAACCTGAGATATGATGAATTTTCTGCACCAAATAAAGCAAAAGTCGCTCACTCCGTCCATGTTTACGCATATGTAATTTGAAAAGAAACCCAATGATATAGCGTGCAATCATGAAATGGACACTCATGATCATCACAAACTAATTTCAAAGCATTAGGAAGTTTTATACTGTTCTATATAATTTACATTGAAAAAAGCGAAAATTTCTATTAACAGAAGGACACGAAACTTAAAATACATGCACGTGGCTTCAAACATGGAAACAAGTGTTAATGTTCAGTCAATGGTACTGTGCGCCCTACAAGAGAGGCCTTAGCTGTTGTGGGCCTTTCAACATCAAGAAACACAATTAGTATAACATATATTTTATCAAGCATGTGAATGTTTTATGTGAGTTCACTCAGTTTTTTCGTACTTTACGCTGTAGCGCCTAAAATTTGTTTTGATTATTATTATTTTTTATTACGATTAACACAGTCTGTTTCAAAGGTCAAATGCTGATTTTGACCATTAATTCAAAAAGTGGCACAAACGCGATTTTGACCGACTGAAAAAAAAAGGTTTTCATAACTCTTGATTAATAAAAGTAAATTAGATGAAATAAAGTGAATGAGAAAGACTGGTTATTTTTCTTTAAAGTGATACCATATACCACAAACTCCGAAAATTTAGTACCAATTTTTTTTTTCCAGATTGTCCCATTCTTGACATAATGTACAGCAAAATATATAGGGGGCCTACTCTGCCACATAATTGAAATTGGCACCCTCCTGCCAAACTTGTTAGAGGTGAGTTTCGAGCTTCAGGGAGATCCGTGTAGTCTCCCCTCCTGCCAGGCCGGCCAGCTTTTATACTCCCTCCCAGACCGCCTTCGCCGTGTTAGACCGTATTACATCGCAACGCGCCGTATTCTTTCAGGCCCCCAAACCGTCACTTGCCTGGACGTACCGTAACTGAACGCGACAAAATGGCTACCATTACAGTCAGAACCGTGACAAAACGCGGCAGAACGTGACAAAACTTGAAAGGATCGTGAAATGCCGGGAAATACAGATGCTTCCAGTCACGCTACGGACCACCTCTAAGTATTGTTACGGCTTATTACGTACTGTCACTATCTACTGCGTTTACTTCGTTTTACTACGGGCTACCAGGTTTCTCATCGACACCGTGACTACCGTGGCAAATTTTTTGACGGTTAAAAAATCTGGCCCGGCACCTACGGCAATCACGGACTGTCACGTTTGCCCAGCCCGTTCTACCGCGTGGTTTCACGTCTATCCCGTTTTGTCCACGGTGCCGCCTGAAACGTGGTGCCGTGGCCGCGAGGAACTATAGTGTAATACCGGCATAATGTAAGGCTCGTTTACACTTGTTCCCGGCGACCGGCAACACGTTTTCAGGCCACGCCTGCGACATAACGTCGATGGCACGTGAGGACACGCGTAGTGAGGACGGCTGGCGCAACGTGACAGTCGCGTAGTTGCCGTGGATGCCGGGTCAGATTTTTAACCGTCAAAAATTTGCCACGGTGAGGTCACGTGTGAGGATGAGAAACCTAGTAGGTCGTAGGAAACGACGCGGAACGCAATTTAAATCTCGACTAGTACGTTACAAACGCCGTACAGCACTTGTGAGGTGATCCGTAGTGTGGTCTTTCCGTGAGCCGTGGTCTCACGCTCCATCCCTGTTTGTCACCGGTGGCCTGAAACGTGTTGCCGTGGCCGCCGGAACATAGTGTAAACGCGGCATAAAAGGTAACACGGTCTCACCTGGAACCCTACGAAATGGGTAAATCTGGTGATTTTTTTTTGTTCATCATCAACCAATATTTTAGTTTATCTTTAGCCGTGGTGTAAGGATATCATCCTTAAAATGGATTCGATATATCCGTATTAATCAGAATCCCAGGATACCAAACGCATAGGTCATTCGTCTAAATGGGTTAAAAATGGATTGAAAAACCAATACTGTCAAGAAGATTGTAACATCATGCCATTGCAAACCACTCAGCTTTCTTCTAGATAGATGGTATTTTTACAATCCGTGATATTATTTTGCATTACATTCCATTTAGAACTATGCAATTGGCCCATATTATCGTAAACCTGTCACTCAAGAATTTCGGACTTGGGCTATAATGAATAGACTGTCTGGAAAATGTCACGGAAAATTGGAAATGACTTCACGCACTTCCGAACATCACATCAGCTGTGGAGTAATTCAATTTGGAATGGGATCTGAAAGAGATGCATCCTTATCGTGTTCTTATTAAAGTAGGAAAGACGCGTGTAGGTTACGCGATATTATATACAAGTATATTGAAGATGACAAAGCTGAATTGTAAAATGATCGTCATATTGACAAACCCTAAGCCACCGAGATGCTATAAATGTCAGTTCTAAAAGATTGGAATTTAAATAAGAGTCGCCGGTTGGTATTAATACAGACAAATGTTCTGATCTGAGATATGATTGACTCGGCTGAGTTCACGAATTAATCGTTGATATGAACTCGCGGGATTTATTAAGGGTAGCGCGTGCACGCGATTTATATTCCCCTTGCGCTCTCTGGTATTTGGGATTTTAATCAATTTATTTCAATGAATTTACAGTGATACGTATATAGAAATTAGTGAAAATGTCAAATCTAGTGAAGGGCTAGCCTTATGATAGGTACACTTTGTAAACAAAATCGCATCATGATTTGATTATGACGAAATAATTATACATCGAAGAAGCAAATCCATGCTCTTTGATCACATGTCGTCGTCGTTACTATTTTTCCCCGGGGAATGTGTATATGTATGGGGAGGGGGCACCCCCCCCCGACTTATCAGTCAGTACACGTAATGCGGAAATTTGAATTTGGTACAATTATTTTGGTTTGTAAGCTTCAAAGTCTACATTGATACGAAACTGCCTTAAGTTTGCATCAAGAATATTGCCATATTATCTTGAGTGATAAGAATTCTGATTATAATGATTGTATACATCTTCGTTAACCCACTGCATAACTTAAGTATTGTGTTTCCTATTGTTTTGAATAAGCGTAATTAAGTTTGTTCCTTACTGTTTCTGCTCGTATTTTTTTTCTATATTTTTGTGAGCATCCACTGGCATGACTGGATTGGGTCAAATAGTCTTTATTGACTACAATTATTTAATTAACTTGTTTAACTCCAGCAGTCCAGTGGATGCATGTTTCTGTATTGTGTTATGTACATCTATGTGTTGTATTTTGTATTTTGTATTCTGTACTTTTAATTTGCCGAAATAAGTAAATAAATACTACTACTACTACTACTACTACTACTACTACTACTACTACTACTACTACTACAACTAAGAAGAAGAAGAAGAAGAAGAAGAAGAACAATAATCTTACACATAACACCATACAATGAAGTATGCAGTTTTGGCATGATGATAAAACAATAAGTAGGCTCACCTACCTGTGCTCTGAAAATCACACTATCTGAAAATCTTCTAATTTTGAGAAATTACTACAATCAGAAATGTCGAGGCTACAAGTTTGCCATAGTGATATAATATCTGCTCGCTGATTTAAACCGTAACATGTCACTATAAACAATGTATCGTTAAAACCCCGGGCTAACAATTACCACAATAAAAAAAAATGAGAGTTACATAATCCTCCCTGCTCTGTAAGTGTCTTTGATAAAGTCTAAAAATGAAGCCCTGAAAAAATTGTATTTCAAAATGATGATTTAGTGCTTTAAAAAAAAGTGAAAATCTACGGGCACTCAAATTGACCGGATTCACCTGCTCATTTCCTCCCGTAGTCTTACTGTGTTCAGATTTAGCCTATTTTATCCTCCACCGGAGTGCAAATTGCCTATTAATTCTTATCTTGCCAGTGGCAGCATCTTTCCAACCTTTGGTATTCTAGGGTGTTTATTGTCCATTTGAACACTACTACGTAGCTCAGATATCAAATTTTGACAGTTTTTTTTTTATTGAAGCTCTACAATGTTAGCCTGTTACTTTAGGTCTGTTTTCTGTATGTCGGACGCCGCAATTCTACACATAAAAAGTATTGAGTACACTTTGATTGACGAAAACTATACTTTTTATTTATTTGTTCATCAATAAATCTAATCAAACGTCAGACGTTTGTAAATGACCCGTTGCTGAAGGTAGGTCTATGCCATTGATTATAAATCGTTACAAATCCATGATAAGCTATACTAATTAATATGAAAACAAGGCCTCCTCTTAGTTGTGGGCGATTGTCGGCTTATCCATTTATTCCTGTTTTAAATTATTACTATGATATCAGTATGAATTTATTCAAATGAAACAAGGTTTTGATTTTAGCTACCTCGTTTTCAACGAATCAACCTCGAAATAAACCTGGAAGATCCAGCATTCGAAATGGAGATTATAAATTTAATTTACGGTTTCATTTTCCTGTCCATTGTACATCAATATTTATAGATTCCAATTTCGTTTTGTTTGTAGGTTACTATGGCAAGAAACTATTTTTCTAATCCAATTGCTTCTGGCCTTTGTAAAACCATTCATTTAATTATCATTTTTAGTTCGGAATTAATTTGCAGGAGACACCTATCCCGTAGGTTCTCCTAATGAAAATATTTATATGCCCTGTTTGACAGCAAACAAGAAATTCAAAACGGTTCTGACATACCCCTCTTCTAATCATATGAAGAGATTGTTTTTAAAACGGCTACATCCATTTTCATCCAATGTGACCTTTTTTTGGTCAAAATCCAGACATTTTAAGTAGCTCCATAAGGTGACACAAATGAGAACGTGAAATTCAAACAAAAACGTCATTAACTCTTAACGTGTCGAAGTGGCAAATCTGCGACCTAGGGGGTGCGTGCCGAAGTCGCAGAGCTGCGACCAAATGAGGGTATTTTAAAGCGCAATTTTCATCGTGTTATATTTTCTCGACTATGTCAATTTCTGAGTTAAAATTACATGAAACGAAAGAACAAACTTTATATTTTCAGAAAGTGTAAGCATAAACATATCATTACATTTGAAAATGTTGCGTATTTCAATGAGTTTTGGAAATGTCCATTACCAATTTTCATCGGGAAAAGAGCTCGCTATTCGGGACTGAGTGAACAGCGTGCACTGTGCGCTCCGGCGGTAAACTGTACGACAGCTCAAGAAGCTTTGCGCTGATTGGCTAATTTGCTCTGATGTTGATTCTGTTAGAGAGGTTTGCAGTGATTGGCTGATCAATTAGAGTGGTTTGGAATGAGGATTTTTACTTCAGGGAGGAGGTGTTAGAGTGTCATGTGTAAAAACAGAATGCAACCAGCTTTATTATTTGAGGTACCGTATTCTCTTGGTATTCAGCAATTTTGTTCATCAAAGTACAAGTAATCTAGATTTAGACCACATCCAGAACTGAGCTAATGTACACGTATCCACGCGATCCAGCAGAATGTCAAACAACGTAGTCGGGTTGAATACATTTTCAAGAATGAACTTGAAATGATCTGGGCTTTGTAAACTGATGTCATTGTGTATTTCGCTTTGTCCGACAGACGCGAAAGTACTACCTAAAACCGGTAAAATCAATTAATGTTTTGAAGAGTGGTAAAGATAAAGACCTCTTTCCACGCTATGTAACACATTGTTTACACGTCTTTAGGGATCTCTAACCGAGGCGTTGCTCATTCAAGTTATACTCTTTATGATAATATCCACAAAGGCTTATTTTCTTTTGCCCGTTTTTCCGCCCCTGTAAGCTACCATATGAAACGCGCAATAATCACTAATCCTCTTTAGAAATAGGTCTCATTGTTTCTCAGCCGTTGACCGTACTTTTTCCCCCTCAAAAGGTCGTCACAATGAAATCTCTTAGCACCTTTACCTTTTGATGTCGCCCAAAAAAGTCCCGGTTTCGCGACGTACGTTTTACCTTTTATAATTCTGAGGGGTGGAACCTTTTTTCTTCTTTGATTTCAATAGACGCTTTTACCCACGAAACTGCTGTTGTAACAAAACGATCAAGTAGACAAAATTATAAATGTTGATCATCTTGATTCCGAGTAACAACAATATATCTAAAACTTCAGCAGCAAGTAACTCGTAAATTCACAATTCTGATAATTATAGGCTATTTCCTTCATCCAATTTACAAGAAAAGCACAAAAACACTTTTGATAGAATAAGATGTTCATTACACGGGGACTATACGAACGCCGTGCAGGTCTAGTCAATATCGCATTTATAGCAGTTCATGTTTTCTGAGCTAATTTTAAATACATTTCAACACTAGTAGAGGTTAAAATTTCCTACTACTATAAAATAGACGGTATATTTTAGCAAGAACAGACATGAAAATGAAAAAGCAGATAGGACGAATAGCGAATCACGTGACTGAAACGGACCAATCAATTTTCTTTTTCACAACCGGGAAAAGCCGTTTTCGTTGGATCGGGAGAAATACTGTGTTTACATTCTTATGTTTATATGAGTTCAAATCAGCGCCCATATCTTCGCTATTTGATGGTCATTTTTTTTATAAATTGTACATCATTTGAAAGCTCGAAGTATTATGCTATTCATTCGTGTAAAAAAAAGATAACACATTGAGGAAGTCATGACCAGTTCTTTAGGTGTGCAAAAACGTCTATTGATTTGATTTCATAGTACAAAAAATGTAGTTGGTTACAACCGGAAAAAAAACAGCGTTAATTTTGAAAAAAAAAGTGTAAATAATTTTGCAATGGTTAGAAAGAACATGAAATTTACTACAATTCCCATACACATCGTTTTGCTCTACGATGCCTACATACAGAGATATAAGCGTCGGAATATCGATCGCCGTCCCCGTTTTCGAAAACCGTTCGGTCGCGAAGAAACCTCCGGCATTTAGGGGATTTGGGCACGGCACATTAAGAGTTTAAAAAAGGGGCTAAAAAAAGTGACTTTA
This sequence comes from Eucidaris tribuloides, assembly GCA_001188425.1. NCBI lineage: Eukaryota > Metazoa > Echinodermata > Echinoidea > Cidaroida > Cidaridae > Eucidaris > Eucidaris tribuloides. Next base: position 12,777 of record JZLH01S0563089.1, read on the forward strand.
TTTTCAGAAAGGGATGGATCCATTTAAAGTTTATTTCTAAAAGGGGGTATATCCATTTTATAGAAATCAAAACAAATGTATATAAAACATTAAAGGGAAAAGGAGCCGGCAACTGACAGGCATAAGTGAAGAAAATATTTGAGTTCTTGCCAACCAATCAGATCGCACGTGCACGTGTCTGGAGCTGACCATGCGTGACCGATGCTGCCATCCGACGTGTGTTAATCGCACTGCTTGAATCGATAAGCTCCTACCCCTATAGCTGTTTCTGCAAGATTTATCCCGGGGTAAAACTTGCAAAGACATAAAATAAACACAGATTAACTAATTTATAGGGCCTTGCTGAAGGTGAGTATCACATAGTACCCCTTATTTAGGTTGTCTTGATCACCATGTACCATAATTCTTACAATACTCACAATGTCATTTTTTTTTCTTAAATAACACTGTGGGGGACCCGTTTAAAAATTGTCGAACTTTGCTATCTGACATAACTGACGGTGTTTGAATGGACAAATAAACTTCCCAGAACACAAAAGTTCGGACAGTTTTGCTGTCACTAGTACAATATTGTGCAGATACAAATTGGCATATTATTTATTCTCAGCCGACAGGAAATTCTGCAACACAGCAGTCTGGGGGGGGGGGGGATGGTCTCCCAATGATTTTCACTTTTTTAAAGCACTTAATGATCGCTTTAAACTGCAACTTTTTTCAGGGCTTCATTTTTAGACCGTATCAGAAACACTGGAAGCATGGGAAATCATGAAGCTCAGATTTTTTTAAACTGGAAACATTGATATACAATGCTTTCAACTTTTGCCTGTTAGTTGCTGGCTCCTTCTCCCTTTAAATGTGACCTGTCACCATGATACTCTGATAAAGTCGCAAATCATATAAAGCATAAACATAGAAAGAAAAAACGCTTCGAGTGTAAAGTATAAATATTTAAACTCTTGTAGCATGTGAAGATTACAACACTTTTGATTTCTGAACTTAGCACTTTTATTAGCCTTGGTAAGTGTGAATTTATCAGAATATCGCGGTGACAGGTCACAAATACTTTTTTCTACGTGTGGTTTTATACTTGCATTGTGCATGAGGTACTTTGAATAAGTTAAGTTGGTTTCATTCAGAAACAATGCAGTATAGGTGATAAAGTATCTTATTTTTTCTTAGAAAGTTATCAGATCGTTTGGGGGAGGGCCTCGCCAGCGGCTACATGAAAACGTACTCTTTGCAAGATGGTTGATGTCCGAGTGAGAATAGGGAGCTTTCGTTTTGCCACCGTGGACGAAAACGAGGACAGTGAACAATCAAGCTAGCCGTTCGTCCGTGGTCCTTCCACAAGGCAGTTTCGCAAATGCAAAACGTAGAACGAGTGACGGTGCGTGACGTCATCAGCCTTAACACGTGTTGCGATTTGCAATGACAACATCTGTACGGCCGCTGATTGGCTGCTGTCATCCGTCCGTCGAGAACGAAAAATCCGCAAAAACCCGTTCTCGATTCTGGGACGGAGAGTGCGATGCAGGGGTGGCGCATGCGCAGATCGATCTCGGTATCGGATTACCGTTCTTGAGTCCGTCCGTTGTCAAAACGAAAGCTCCCTAATTATTTCGGTTGACCGGTATTCTTTTTATTAACCCATTGAAGATCAGACACGAGATATCGCGTCTCCAGGTCTATGGGAAATGCATGTTTAAGCAAAATCAAACCATCTTTAACAGGTTAATACTAGAACATCATTTAGTGGGAGCAATGATCGAGAAATAGAGGTCTTCAAACTGTGGTTATTGTGCGAATTAAGGTGGGGTGTGATGTTTCGTACCCACCTGGAATCACAATCACAATTAATTTTCCTCTATTATTAATTGTATTTTTTGCCTAAATTGTAAAAAATAATAATTAAAGAAAAAATCAGTATTCTCTCATAGACCATTCACTGTCACCACCTAGGGATTTGATTTTGTTTGATTGTTTAACAAAACTGATTTATATATTTCATTAAAAGTACTATATGTAAAAGCGATTGTTCTTTTATTTTGTCCATCGTGATGAAATTAGAATCGTGATCCAATTTTCGTATATTCTTATCCATTTTTTTTCAATGAAAGATGGACGGTGATGAGTAATATAATATACTCAGGCCACAATTCAACAAAGATACTTTGTTGTCAAGGAAACGTTATATTACCGTGTGTACCCAATGGATTCAACCAGCACGATGATTTAATTAAATATTTCCCCAAATCACAAATATGCATGTGGGGAATCGTAGCGGAGAATGATGCGCGGTCTCTACGGTTATAATTGATTAATATAGATCCGGATTGTTCTATTATGGTACGTGATAGCGAGCTGTCAGGCAATCTTTAAATTTACTTTTCAGATAAAGAGGTGGGTGTGAACAAGAATGAATGACAATGGTAATGGATGCATGGGATGTGTGTAAACAGGGTATCATGCTACACGGCAACGACACAGTGTTGCCGATTTGATGGTGACGTCAATCAAGTGCATTACAAAAAAATAATATAAACATATAAAAATAATAATATCTATTTTCAGTACTATTTTTCTACCAGTGGAGAAGTCATTGCACATTTTCTTTTCAGTCTACATTGGAGCATTTTTTTTTTTATTTGGAGGAGGAGATGGAGAGTATACGAGTGTCCAAAATTCTTTCTAAAATTTATTTCCGGTTGACGTCATGAATAACACGTGTTTATTTAGGATGTATCAAAAAAGAGAAACATTGTGCGAAACCGGAAATATTCCAGATATCGGTTTATGGAAGAATCTTTTGAAGCTCGTTGCTAGGGGTTTATTTTGGGTTCTTTTTGCGGACATCCGGAAATAGCCTCTGTCTACCCAGGTGATTTCCGAAATACTTTAAGCTCTACACGCGATGAATGCACTCTAGTGATATCGTGTATTTATATTTATACTAAATATGATAGGGCGGGAAACACAATATCATTCTGTCAAAAGGACCTTAACCTTTCAAGTCAGAACGGTCTTGACAGTGTACAAAGTATATTACTTTAACGCCCTTTGGGCACAGAGGGAAACGAGGGCAAGTTATAAAATTAACAGATAAATGAATTGCCGAATTCTAGCAGAAAATTATCTTTTATCTGCTAATAAATATGCTCAATTGAGGCCTCTATGGTTTATGCTGAAAATATGTACTCTGATTGTGCACTTAAAAATGATCTGAAGTATGTTTTGAAATGATTCCAATACACTTATGTATTTTAGCTACTTATGTTAGTTCGATTTACTTAAACATTATTTTACAGCTGTTAATTCTGCATGTGTACAGTATGATGCTACAATCGCAAAATTAACGTAGTTGTATCATTTTGTTTAACTGTTCCATCGAAACACCTGGTGATTAAATGTGCCACACTGATTGCTTACTAAATTTATCACCCTTGCTGTAAAATCTTATCCAGAATTATATGTTTTGAAAGTAATAGAATGGAAGTGAATCACTACATTCATGGTAAAATGATACATTTCACAAGGAGAACCATTTCTCAAGTTTAGATTCATTTGTGTACGTAATCGGTATTTACTACAAAGTTGGTCATAGAGGATACAGATCAAACCCGGCTGGAATTATTTGCTGAATAATTATTGCATCATATTCATATTGAATGATTAAAAGACCAAATAACAATTCCAGGTCGCATTCCAATATAATACACTTCCACTGAATTTATTTGTGACCACACTAGCTAGTATTCTATAATTCTCCATCTTAATGTATTAGACTGGTTTCATATTGTTAAAGGAGGAGTGGATAATTGCTACGTTATTTCATTATCTTGCCACATGAATTGAGGAGCATATTTGGGGTGATTTAAAATATAGCTTATGTGGAAAGTTATAACTTTCTTCATGAAGGCATCACTCTCTCTAAAAATACATACAATTATAACCTTTTACAAAGCGAATGGTACATGCCCCACGAAATTTTAAGACAATCATACACAATAAATGTTTGTTATGCAGTTGTTCCTCGTACCGATGCTATGGAGGTTAAGTGGAATATGTATCTTTTAAGTGTCATAAAAATGCATGCAGATCCAATCCTTGATCCATATTTTAGAATGCAAAGTGGGAACAATGAGCAATGATAAAGCAGAATAATCCCTTTCATTTAATACTGAGAAATACTTCAAAATAACGGAAAAAGTCTGGATCGTTTATCAAGCTGTACAGACACTTGAATGATTTAAAAATCAGAACAGAAAATCATTTTGTTAATGATTTTGCAAATCACGGCTTTCCACCGTTTTCTGATACACTATGTAATAAATTCTTCTTGTGTTATGATGAATGTATATATTGTATTGATCTTTTTTACGGATACGGAAATAACAACAAACAAACAAACAAACTGGTACTATGGGTAATTGTCGAAAATTGTTCACGTTCGAAACCATTGTACTGAAACACCCTCCCCCCCCAAAAAAAAAAAAATCAATTCGGTCAATTTTTCCTCTGGTTATTTATTCTCCTTGTAAAAACTTGTATGACTTCAAACCATAATGTACTGATGTAGTGGTATGAATAATCCAATATGACTGTATTTTGATAGAAAATTGATGTTATAAATGAGTAAGGGAGATTCGCAGAGTAAAATGTAAGTATCTAATTCCCAAATTATTGTCCATTTGGGAAATATTTCAGCACTACTTTATGAACAAGTCTACTCTCGACTTTTTTAAAAACTGCCAACACTCACTCTCATTTGGCATACGCGTGCTACATTCTTTAATCAATTATACACATTTTTATTTACCAAATAACTGTGCAGTTATTGACCGTTGAACGATTAGTGCTTATATTGAAATGTAGTTGTTAAGTCAATATAAACATCATGATAAGTCTACATACTGGCACAGGACTATTGTTCACGAATACTTGAAGTCTACGAAGAGTGATTAATCGAGATAACAGGCTCAGAATAAGTTACAATAAAAGCGCTATTTGTCCTTAAAGGTAAATGACATGGATTGGGTAGTCTTCAACTTGGGTTGAAGTACTCTAGAATTACATAAACTATGCAAGGATTCTCCTGTGAATCTTGTAGTCAAACGTTGACTCATTCTAAAATAAAAATGTCAATATCATTCGTGGCACGGAAACCTAGCTGTGTGGGCTCTCTATGGGCTTATTTTTATCATCCAGATAAAATTAGATACTCAATATGTTTATGTTGATTCTCCTTATAGGGTAAACAATGTTACAGGACAGATCCTTCTAGCTGGGAGATCCACTCCATATAGGTGTTCAACTCATTTGGTTCTTGGGCATGTTTTCAAGTGTTCCCAATCATTGTCACTGACCTTTAATACTTTTCAGATGCCATTGTAGTATTGATCAATTTTACGGTATGGGTATTCAACATCACTTCTCCAATAAATTTACCAAGAATTACATTTTAAACATTCTCTTGTTAGGTTTCTTTCCAATGTTCAATAATTATCCAACAATTAATTATATACAGATCTTAGTTGTTGTGATTGCTACTAATCTTCGTCACCAACAATGTTCTAGTACAGGTCGTTATTTCGAAGGTTGTTAGGTGTGAACGAAAATTATGATTGATTTCCAGAATATCACACTACTTATGGACATATTAAATACTAACTAAATAAATTATTTTACACGTAATTGAAATAAATATTTTAGCACTTACTAGAAAAATAAAATATAAATAAAACAACAAAATCGCTACCAAGATTGTAACAGAACCAGAAAAGAACCCTACGGTCGTTAATTTCTTCAACATCATCGGCAATTCTTTTTTGATAGTTAGAATATTCTTTTCCCAACAAAATTATATCATGATATCCCTATACACATCTTGGATGGATTCGATAAAAAATACCTCGTCCGCTACACTGAATTTCAATCATGCCACTCTAGACAATGTTCTATATGAACTTGTATAGTATAGCTTCAACTTTTGACATCAGCGTAAGAAAATTATTCATGCTGATTTCCAGAATATATACATTATTACTTAATAAAACACACATAAAAACTAATTTATTGCAATCATTTAACAAACGCAATAAAATAAAATCATTTCTGCCTCTTACTGGATAAGAAAAATTTGAACTAAAGAGATACACAAACCCTTAATGAATCATACAGGCCCAGAAAGAATGCAACACCTGCGATCGTTAATTGCTTCAACATCATAGACAAAAATGTCATTGTTTTTTGCTTTATAGTTTAGAAAATTCCATTTTCCAACCAAAATGGATACAATACATACTGCTATTAGATTATGGCGTTTGGATCCTAGGTCACTTTTGTGGGACAATTGTCGCTTAGTCAAATTCCCGCCCCCACCCTTTTCAAACAACAGCGATCCTCGCGATGGGAAATTCTTCGTTCAGACGCGTGGCGATAGAAGTAAACAACAGATAGCAGTAAATTTCAATGAACAAAAGGAGGGCATTAATGTCCTCTTGTCTGATCAACATGCGCACGCACATTGAACACATTATCGACGTATCGATGACCACCTGGATTAAAGCGTCGCCGTTTTGGGGAATCAACATTTGGCCTCAGAAAAATCGGTCCTAGGATCCAAACCCTTAGCTCAAATCGATGAAGCAGGGGTACCATTTTGTTTGGGAAAAGAATGTTCTAACTGCATGATTTGCACATCAAGACATTTTGCCGATGACGTTAAAGAAATTAACAATGGCAGGTGTTGCATTCTCTTTTGGCCATCGCTGTATTAATGTAGACGTATATACTTTTCGCCTGTGTAATGTTGAGGCAGCAAGGGGTCATGTTATGAAATACTATCATGGCAAGCTGGAAGCTAGAGCGTTGATTCTAAATTTGATATCATTTGGGGAGATTTCATCAACGAACAGCTCAAAGATATAACAAATTACTTTTCAGATTAATTCATATTTTCGAATTTCTGTGAGTGTTCCTTTAAGTTTAAGGGCCTATATATTTTAAGTGATCACCACATTTGACTATACACAGCTACCTAGGCGTTGCTTCTATAGGTTCCTATTCTACCGCATCTATCGGGTCAGAATTGAGATGTCAAGTGGGGTTGCACGAAACTTTCATTTTCGGTCCGTGCTCCCGTACTATATAGTTAACACGTACCG
>JZLH01S0563089.1:25591-51712 GCA_001188425.1 Eucidaris tribuloides
AAACTTTACACAGATATGCTGTCACTGGCAAAGGTATTTACAGATTTCAAGCTAAGGGGGTCGCTGAAGCATTTTGAATGGGGGGTGTACATGGTGGTTGCCGACTTGAAGTAGGCCTATTGTTCAAAGAGAGTTTCGAATGTTTTTTAGTCCTTTACCTATGTTTATTGTTATTATTGTCGTTCGGTTCAAATACCAGTACCCCCTATTTTTTTTTTTTTTTTGGGGGGGGGGGGTACTCTTGGTATCGTTTCAATAAGGCAAGTTTGTTGCAAACGATAAAATAAAAGCGCGCGGGGGGGGGGGGTGTAGTAATTAAAGGTTAGCAATACAATTGGGAATGTGCTCGCATGCACGCGTGAGTGTACGTGTGAGGGGATGTCTCCTCCTTGCAGGGTTCAACAGTTTAAAAAAAAATCTAATTTAAGATGCTTTTAAGACGTTTATAATGCCATATTGATGCACAGTTTTAATATCCACGATAGCAAACGAACTGGAGGAGGGAAAATGTTACATTTTTACCTTCCAAGAATGTGTTTTCGTTTTTAGCCCTTCTTCAATTCATTTCAATTCAATTCATTTCAATTCAATTCATTTCATTCCTCAGATAAAAACAACAACAATACAAACGAGCAATATCACACATAATGAAAATCGAGGGGAAACCACCAAAAAGGATATAGTGAGGCCGACCCATAACATAATATGAAAACATGCGAGATATGAGAAATTCTGCAATTACAAACAAAATTTATGAAATAACATGAAAAAACTAACAAACAACTAACAAACAAATACAATGCCGTTGGATTTTTTGTAAATACATTCAAATAAGTAGATAAATTGCTGTTCTTCTCCAATAAGAACCTTTTGAATTTATACATATTGAATATCTTCCGGTACGTCCAAGGAATACACATCACACACACACACACACACACACACACACACACACACACACACACACACACACACACACACACACACACACACACACACACACACACACACACACACACACACACACACACACACACACACACACACACACACACACACACACACACACACACACACTGCACCATAAAAACAAAAAAAATAGGGGAGGTATGGGTAATTTAATTTTAGACCTTGCAGAGACAGTAAGAAGCAGGAAGAATCACGTAGTTCAAATTTGTTAAACTGGAAACATTACTTAAGGATGCACTACGTTCGTACATAAAGGAGAAGACTTATACCAGAATTTTATTAAAAGGCAATGTTTATGCATGTTGTTATCTTTTGGGAATGTTTTTATGATAAATGATGCAAATCAATAGAGGTTGACAGTATACATGAATTATATCAATTATATTGTGATTTTGTTACGCCATAGGCCTGTACTAGTGCAAACTGAAACATAATACGAGTGAAATTAAATCATTGACAATAGTTCAATCATCTAATATTTCAGGCATACCAAAACAAACAACAACAACAACAACAACAACAAAATCATCTTAGTTTCAAATTCATAAGAAAAGTCATGAGACTGTGCCTGAAATTTAAGGGAATATCCAGGATGAGAGCAAGTTGATTTGAATAGGAGCCAAAAAAATCAGTGAAAGTTTGATAACAGTCATGCAGACAAAGTATTGTACGATCAGGACAAATTAGCCACATATTGTTCCATACGAGCAGCCCTTCATTATTTTGATCCATATGCACAAAATTTCACTAAATTTACATTTCCTCTGAAGAAACACAGTTTTTAATGTCTGTACTCAATGTATATTTATACTCAAACCATGCTTTCCTATGCGACGTATAGTTCAAGCTCAAATATTTATAAAAATGACATTTTGTGCAATGTCATATTGTTGCCACATTTGTACTAGTGAACTTTAATTGGAATTTGACCCCCAGTAGGTCGGACAGCTCTAATATCAAAGTCACCGTTACTAAAGTCCGGCAGAATAAACAATATCGTTTTAAAGCATATTAATAGAGCAATTTTAATGGAATACCCAGGTACAAAATGTGGAATAAATAAATGAATAAATAAATAAATAAATAAATAAATAAATAAATAAATAAATAAATAAATAAATAAATAAATAGATAAATAAATAAATAAATAAATAAATAAATAAGTAAGTTAGTAAATAAATAAATAAATAAATAAATAAATGAATGAATGAATGAATGAATGAATGAATGAATGAATGAATGAATGAATGAATGAATGAATGAATAAATAAATAAATAAATAGACAAATAAATAAATAAATAAATAGATAGATGAATAAATAAATGAATAAATAAATAAACAAATAAATAAATACATAAATAAATCAATAAATAAATAAATGAATAAATAGATAAATAAATAAGTATATAAATGAACAATAAATAAATTAAATGTAGGGAGGGAAGTGAGGGATTAGAAAAAGAAGAGAAAACCATTACCTTTCCATCCTTTTTTTCTCAAGACGCGAAAACGTGCGGCCAGAGGAAATTTCTTTATGTGTTTTTTTGGAGGTAGGGGTGGGGGTGGGGTGGGAGGGGGTAGGGAAGCAGGGGCTGGCCTAGATCCGCCCCTAGAACCTGTTGATCATATTTACTTGCCACCGATGGGATGTTATTCAGCGTGCTTGTTTGTAATTCAGCAATTATGCGAATAAAACGAATAGTAAAAGGTCGGAAAGATTTTCTTTCATTCGGTTTCAATAATGGTTGAAAGTGAACAGTCCCGTCCAGTCCATTAGCAAAGATGAAATATAAGGCAGTTTTCTTATGACTTCTAAAAAGGCATATTTGTGCTGATATCACAATTGATTGCGATGATTTGTGATTCAATAAGAAAATACTTCGGGCTGTATACGCACACACAAAATCACTGTGTAATATAATGTGCATAAATGGAATGTTTGAAAGAACCTCTACGGATGAATTGATGTATTCTACCATTGAAAGTGCATCATGACTGTCATCTTTTTATTTGCAAATCGTGATATATTGCTTTGCCAATATTACTTTAAAAACATTTTAAAATACAATTATATTTAAAAGTGATATTTCTCCTTGAACCCCCCCCCCGGAAATTATCAATTCCAGTTTTCTTTTTTTTTAAATTTGTCGTGTGATTTGATGTTGTCATCAAATAAACAGTTAATAGTGACATAGTGATGATTCCTCACCTGCGTTGATGAAGTAGGCCTACCCTTCTTCCCCACGGGCAGCGCTAGCGACGCGACAAGCCAAAAATAACATCACCACAGACCCCCCCCCCCCTAAAAAAAAAAAAAATGGGGATGGAGCTTGTTAGGTCCACCAGAAACCAGTTTCACGGCCAAACAGCCAAAATATTTAGGGGCGGCCGTCCCCATACTGCATGCCCCTGTTCTTCCCATGAAATAAATAATTCTTATCCGTTTTTATCGTGGTGAAATGTTATTATCCTAACTTTGAAAAGACAGTATACAGGTGGATACTGGATGGAATTATTACGAGTCACTAGTCCTTTCAAAGACTGAGCTAAACCTTATACCTCAAGAACAAACCAGAAATCCCGCGAAAGATGAATCGGTGGGTCCAGTTTTGAGTTGTTTACAGGCTATCTTTTATTTCTACAATCTTTTTTTTTGTTAGTTTCTTGATTTGTGAAAACACGTAAGTGATATAAGTTTCAATTAATGGTGATTTATTTATTAACATTTATTTACTTATTTATTTTACTTTATTTATTTACTTGTGTATATATTTACTTAGTTATGTATATGTATGCATTTAGTTCATGTTTTATTGTGCATTTATATACAAGGGGGTTAGGACTGTATGCATATCCATTTTGGTTAAAGCCCAAGTTTAGTTTTGGGGATTTTTTTTTATTTGAAAGCTTTATGCTCAAAGGTCATATCACACCAATAACAGATTCTGAATGTCTTTCGTTTTTTTAAATTAATTAATGAAAAATCTTGGGGTTCCCCCTAAAGGGTTAATAAGGTGTTAACTTTATCCGAATTATACCTCATCAGAAAGAACAGACTCTGCTCTTTCTGATGAGGTATAAGTCGGATAACCTTAACACCTTATTAACCCTTTGGATGCTATAATGTAAAATATAGTCGAAAATCTCGGGGATACCCCGTAATCTCGGGGGTCCCCCCGAGATTTTTCATTAATTAATAATAAAAAAAAAACGAAAGATATTCAGAAACTGTTATTGGTGTGATATGAACTTTGGGCATAAAGCTTTCAAATAAAAAAAAATCTCCAAAACTAAACTTGGGCTTTAAGTTATCTCGGTAACGAACCCAAATCAGTCATGTTTCAGACCCTGTGACCTTTGACCTCCAAAATCTAATCAGTTCATGGCTGTCTTATAGTACATACTTGGTTGTAGATAATATAAAAACCCGATGTAGAAATCCGATCAGCGCAGCGGTTCTTAAGTTATCGCGGTAACGAGAACCGGTAGCGGATGGACGGACAACCTGAAAACATGATGCCTCCGGCAACTTTGCTGCACAGGCATAAAACAGTAAAAATATTAGACAAAAAATGGAATAATCAATGGGAAGCATTGAACAAGTAGGTTTTTAGACTACATTTGAATGAATCTGGAAATTGCAACTTCTAATAACTATAAGTAGATTATTCCATAGAGCAGGACCTGTATCTATTCCAATCTAACGTAGATATAAAAAAGACTTAATCAACCTTCGTACAGGAAGGCGTCCAGACTAACATCGTGTAATATAAATTTCATTTGAGGTGTGGCTCTGAAAAGAGCTCAGTCGACTTGTCAACTTAATCGCTCCAGTTGTCAAGGAGATGACATCTTGAGCAATTAAGTTGACATTTCGAATGAGTTTCATGCAGGGGCAGCGCCGGGGTAAACTCTTGGGGCGGGGGGGGGGGTAGAACGTGAACTTCAAGGCCAAATCGTATCCGTTCATGGCCAGCCAGTAGTCTGCAGGCACAGACTTTATTTTGGCACTACAATTTCACAGCGCCTTGAGCCAAGACTAATCTTGTTGGTCAGAGCTTGTGTACGTAGCAGCCATAACACAGGGCCTATGGAAGTAGTAGTCTGCAGCACAGATTGTTCAGACCCTGGTTGGCGTAGCACGACGGACAAAGGTTTGTACCTGCAAACTAGCCAGCCAGCGGTCGAAAAGCCAAAGAGTCGAGGGAGGAGGTAGACGTAAAAAAAAATCACGGCCAAATCCGAGGGGAAAATGTTTTCACGGCCAAATCTTATCCGTTCACGGACAAACAGGGCCATTTTCCAAACCCCCAAATTTTCTTCACTTTGAAAACAATACGGGGTCGGCTGCCCGTCCCCTGTAGCAACGCCTCTTATTGCATGGATTAATAAAAAAGTTAGTTGATTAATAATTAATAATTTTATCCAAATAATATTAAGATTTCTATGTTGGTACCGGATAATATATGCTTGTTTTGAGGGCTAGACTGATTTAGCACTCGTCACTAATGGATGTCATTATTTCCATATAGTGGGCAGTCAACTAGCCCCTTTTTGGATAATGATATTATGATATTATCCAGAAAATACATAGGTGGAGTTTGACGTTTTCAAGTTTAGATGGTGAGTCTGTGTGATGATTGACACTATCCTGACGATTTACATTTTTGGTTTGTTTGTTGATTGATGGATTGATTGATTTTAATTTGCATTTCTTCAGGATTTGCACGTGATGTAGATGGAAATCGCGCGTCGACACGCATTTATGTAATTTAAAAAAGGTGAACCGAACGCAGTAGACAAGTATGTAAGTTGTATAATGAGATGCTGTTCTCTTTAGAACTACTGTATATTTACGAGTTACGATCATTAACTTTAATTTGATAACCACGTTAACTCCCCGGGTCAGACTGACTCGGAGAAGGATCCATTGGGGTTACACTCGGTAAAAGGTTCAATTCAATTCAGGGTTATAATATTTGACCAAAATCAGAGTCAACCTGATCTGGATTGATCAAACTTGACCCGGAACGTGGTTGAACCTATTACTTTTTGAAGTGTTGACCCCAACGAATCCTTTTTCCAAGTCAGTCTGACCCTGAATTTTCAATAGTGAAGAGTCAATGGCAAGCAAGCGTTTAAATAAAATTAGTTTCTCAAATCTAACTGGAGGTGTAATGGAATTGTTACAAATAAATGTGTAATTATTGAACTTGCAGTTAATCAACTACACTTACTATACACTTACTGATGAACAGTAGTAAAACAAATATATCAGCATGTGAAATTTGGAAACAAGACATATTTTCATGATTTCGTTTTGTCACTTTCGTCATTTTTACCAATTGATTGACGTTATCGATTTGATTTAACATAGTAATCATAACACGCGTGGCGACTGCGCAGTCGTGTATTCTACGCACTTCGGGGCAGGCATGCCACGCCTACACCATCCATTCGTTGCAAGGCTGCCACTCGTAGGGGAAATCCCCTACCGTAGGGGATTTTGGCCTTGCGTAGGTTGTAGGGGATACCTACGGGGAAAATGGCCTTCCGTAGGGGAAACGTAGGGGTTTTTGACGATTTGTAGGGGATGTAGGGGGTTTTGACAATTTTCAGAAATATTCGTGATTTTTCCAAGGAAATCCGATTATATTCGCCCATTTTGTCCATCTCCACCGAAGAAATTGTGATCAGTATTTTGCATTTCTAAGGTTATATTTTGGGGAAAAACATACCTTCTTAGGACAAAAGTCGATTTTGTAGGAGAAAACATAGGTTCGTATGGGGAAAATATGGTTAATAAGGCGTAGGGGGAAAATGGTGTACGTAGGGGGAAAATACGCATGCGGCGTAGGGGGAAATCAAAATTTTGAGTGGCAGCCCTGATTCGTTGTCAAAATGTATATATTCGATAGATAATTGGAGAGACGGTTTTACTTGGATGTAGAGACCACGAGCTATTCCAGTTGAGGAGACTAATCATATGACTCGGAACTTTTGAATTATATGCTAAGTATGGATAGCCCAGTGAGGCGCAGTTTTGGCCACGAACAGCAACAGCACGAGAAGCAGTTAGAGAACACCATTTTCTTCACATTCATGGCAATTTTCACCGCGGTGGCGATCGGCTTGAATGCCATCACCGTCCTGACTATCCTAATCAGCGGAAACCTGAGGAAAAAGCAAAATATTTTTATATTTAACATCGCTCTTTCTGATTTTGTCTCATCGCTGATGGCCATGGTCAAATTTACAGAACAATACCTGTATGGTACATCGGTAAGTAGGAAACAGTCCAATTTTCTCATCTCCTCATCTTCTTCTTTTTCTTTCTTTTAACCCCTTTGCACGTGAACGTTGCAATTTTGCACACTCGTACAACTAAATTCAACAATCGTAATGATAATTTTTCTCCGTTAGGGTTGTACTTGAAAAGCTAACAACTGGACATACGTAATGCTTGAGCAAAATCTAAAGAATAATTACTAGTATCAATGATGCAATAAGGAAAGCAAGATAAGTATTAATGAGGTCTTAATAATGAAGTGTAGACACTTCAGTCAAATAGACTGCTCTCCCAGCAGGCCCTGCATAACATAATTGCTTTTATTACCCTTCTCTGGTCTAATGTTCACCGCCTGCATGCTAGAAAGCAGAAGGTACCATTAAAAAAAAAGTCTTTGGTATGACCCGGTCGGGGCTCGAACCCGCGACCTCCCTGACGTGAGATGGACGCTCTAACCACTGGGACATCACGCCTTCATATTTCTCATATTCTTCTCCTTCTTATTTTTCTTCCCCCTTTCTATGCCTTTTCTTACTTTCCTTCCCCTTTTTATTCTCTTTGTGCATGCTTGCTTTTACTTACATGGTAAGACACAGGACGTAAAAGATATCGATGCTGGTTAATTATGTATAGTGACTGAATATTGAGTACTGAATTTTTAGTAATACTTTTATAGTGATGTCAAATAAGAGTTAATCTACTTATTTAGATACTATTGTATACAAGTAATTGTTTTATGAGTAATTTTACACAGTAAATTTATTGTATCATGTTCAATCTGGCATTACCGCGAAACGTATTTATTTTTGGATCAACCATGAATAATAATGATAGTTTATATGGATACGTTTTACCTGGCAGAAGAAAATGGTCGCCGTGCAAAGTCTGTAGTGTTTACGCCCTTTTGCCGGTCATTCTGGCGAATTGTGTGATTAGTAGAAGCAATAACTCTTGTAGATAAATTCCATGTAATGGACCAAATTTATTTTAATCGCTGAACTATGTTTACAAATATTATTTTACCAGCACACATCTGTACTAATCTTCTGGTAAAGTTTGACCGGCAATCGTAGGCCTATACACTTTCAAATATCTTTTTATATAATTATATTAAATGAAGTCTGACACCACCGGATTAGTACAAATGCGATGTAAGAGTTTAAGAAACTTCGATATGTAAAAGAGAAACAATATCTAGAGTTCTGAATACTGTATTATCTATATCTTGTAATAATGATTATAACTCTTTACCAGTCAAAAGTCTGTTACAAGCCACTGTCATGCAATTAGGGCCCGCTACACAATGAAGTTAAATCATGATGGTTACTTTCTTTGATGATGTTTAAAGCGGTTTCCATGTCCCACCTTGCCAATGGAATCACAAAGCAACAATTTTCTTAAAGGCAGGGAATCTCATTTGCAGCGCTCCAGAAATACAGCAAAACAGCACTCATGCCCTTAAGCAATTTATGAAGGACATGTCTGTGAAATCTGAAGATCAGTTTTTATCTAGAATTTGAAAAATGCACCAAAGAGTAACGGTCAGCTGACTTCTGTGAAGCCCAATGAAGGCCACTTCAGTAGTATTACATGTATGAATAATAATTTGCACGAGACTTATGCACAAAATTAGTCACGGTTGTAAATGCAAGTGGTTTACATTTGTAAATTGTGAATAACTTTCAATTATCATACATAATAAACACCTTTGCCCTGTAAACGTCTGAAATTAGTAACAGACTAATAAAGTTTTTGTCTCTACGAGACAAGAATTCAAATCAAAACCTAACGGAAGCTATAATTCCACTGTTACTGAGTTTCTAGCTCCTAAACTTTGCTAAAGGTTTTTAGATGGTATTTTCTTATATACCAGTGTATTCACACAATGTTAATGTTTAGGCTTGCAAGGGAAACACTCTGCCTTTAACCCTTTGCGCGCTAAAGAGTCGATTTTGCATCTTCGTACAATTAAATTGAACAATCGTAATAATTATGTTTTTTCTTCACTTTTGCACAGGAGACACTGAAAAAATAGTTAGTTTGCTTTAGTTACACCTATAGAAAAATTACTATTTTCAATACCACAAAAAGCGAAATTAAAAAAAAAATGTGAAAAGAACAATTTGTATAATTATCCCCTCAAAATAAATTCAGCGTGTAAAGAGTTAAAACAGTTTCCCTAGCACTTGTTACGTAAAAGAACTTTTCGCAGCTTTTCCTTTTTAGAAGGCACACTGAACCTGTCTTGAATGGCGCATATTGAATTCACATATTTCTCGAGGTGTGGGAATTTGGTATTTTCTGGTATCGCTGATCATGACAGTACCATTCATGACAGATTGATGAGATTTTTGTTTGATCGACCAAACCTATATTGTGGTGTTAAGACAGTTACAGGGAAAATAAGGTAGACAAATAGGAGGTAAAAAAGATAATTCAATTTCAAGATGCAGTAGAATTTACCGATTGCTGATTTCAACTGAAACTTAATTCACTGCAAATAGAAAGAAATACGCTGGTTTTGAATTTCTTATTGTTTGTACTTCTTGCACGCTGTCAGCAATTTCATTTTACAATTCAGCACAGAAATCGGGAAGGATATTTAATACTAAAATATAGAGCGAGGATTTCCGTTCGGATAGTATTATACCCAGCTCCATGGTATTTTAGTCGAGTTTCAAAGGTGCATAGAGGGCCTCAACCGTTCAAATATAAGAATGTTAATGAAAGTGTCTTGAAATGAATATGGCATTTCCGACTGGGATTAATAATTCACGTAAGACATGGGTAATGCGTAATTTACGTTCATTCTACGAGTGGGCAATTTTATCGAGGCTTGAAGATGCAAACAGGGCTTCAACTGTTCAAAGATTATTAATAAAAGTGTCTTAAAATGAATGTGGCATTTCCGACCGGGAGCAAATTTAACGCAAGACATGGGTAATACGTAATTTTTTTACGAGTGGGTAATCACTCTGGCTGCTGGGTTTTGGATCCTCCGTATATAACGGGGTAGGGGCGGCCCCAGGATGAAGTCTTAGGGAGGGCAAACCCCCGTGTCGACAAGCGGCAAAGGTGTCATCAAGTCTTTCAGGACAGTGATCTGCGGTGCAAATCGATGTGGTAAAAAAAGGCCAACAGTATTTTCAAAGACACTGAACTATATGGTGCAAGTCCATGCGATGGTACGATATGGCAGAAAATCTGTTGGGGGGGGGGGGGAGCGAAATTGTCCACAAACATTAAACTCACCCTTATTTTCTTTACTTTGAAAATTATATAGGAGCGGCCGCCCCTGCCCCTTTGGCGCCTTCCCCGTAGCAATGTCGGATCAAGGAGGGGGGGGGGGGATGAGCGGCGAGAAATATCGCGAAGGCGAAGCGCGAAGTCCATCATTAAGGGGTGGTAGGCCAATTATGGGAATTCTAAGTTTCTTGTGTGAAATTTATTGGATTTCACATTAAAAATGTTTTATTATTGATATATGGCGCTGTACGGTGTAGTTAATTAGTTTTGAACGCGTTGAAGGTCAAACAGCACCTAGAAAACATTCTTCCAAATGTCGGCACGAGCTATCACCTTTTCTGGGCAAGCGTTGCGTTGTCAAATGAAGTGCAGATTATTGGAGTAATTGAATTACGAGGTCAGATCAATATCTGAGGTAGATATGAATATGTACGCGGACAATCCGCATTTATCTTAAATGTCCTGACAAACTGAACTGTGCCTTTCCCGTGTCTTTCTCGTGTTTTCTCCCCATCTTGCTCTATATAATTATATTTTCCAAAAAGTTGATGCCCACACCAAAGGTATTCGTGAAAGTCTACGAAGAACAAATTTATTTTGCGTTCCAAATGTTTTATCTGATTTTCCTGGAATTCAAAGCTATACAGGGCGTCTCAAAAAAATGGTCCAATCGGGAGAAAAATATTTAAGGTATGTAATTTTCTCAAAAGGTATTTGTAGTTGGTATCATATCAAAGCAAAATACATTTTCTTTCTGATAGACCTAGTCCCATTCAATTTGCTTTTATATGTCAAAAGTTATGATTACTTTGGTGCAGTCAGGAAAAAACACGTTTATCCCACTTTTGTGTATTGGTCGTAATCACAACTGAATTAGTGGTATTGTTACTTACAGAACTAATACAAATTGAATTATAAAAATCAATAATAAAACGAATAACAAATGTATTTGGAAATAAAAAAAAACAAATGCAAGTAACCCTTACTCGGCATTGAAATTATATTGCACATGTTCATGACTTCTGTTTACCACACTACATTCACACTGACATCATGATGATCTGCACATCTCATTCATTTTAGTCCTTTTGTCAAAATTATGTACCTCCTTTGTACTTCAAATAATAGGAAATCAGAAATGTACGACTTGAAAAATCTATTCGTTCAGCTAAATTTAACGATTACACAATACTTTTCAGTCACACTCTCATTGGGGTTTCTTTTCTAAACAATATGCAGAAACTGCATGCACCTACGGCACATACAGTATACTGGGACAAACACGATTTTGCGTCCTTGCAGAAAATTCAATATATCTCAGGATTGATACAACCAAATGAAATGAAATAAATTGCCCTGGAAAGTATGCTCTTTTAGCTTTATGACAATACCCAACTTGACTAGGTCGTATATGACTTTCATATACTTTATTAAAAAAATAATTTCCGATTGGACCATTTTTTGAGACACGCTGTATGTGATAGTGCTTCCTCACAAGTTCTCATATAGTCATTCCATAGATGAAAACAAAATCTGTAATTTAATGATGGATACATCCATTTTCCAATGGAAATTTTATCGCAAAATCGTATAATGTGATGACTTGCATTGTTTTTTCTTACCAGTGGCGTGTCTAAGAGGTAAGCGCTGAATTCGCGCCGGAGGCTTCTTTGGTTTTTCCGTGAGATTGACTTTCCATGTTTTTTTTTCTTTTGCAATTGGTTGCGCCCTCCTTTCAGTGGCGCCTGGGTACGTGCCCCATTGCCCACATAGATACGCCACTGGTATCTTGCCTCTCAAATATGCGAGACCCGCGTTTAATACAGAAAGGTTGAATGACAGGTCCTTATCCCTTATCCTATCAAATGGATCATTATGCATGTAACAACTGATCCATGGTTTCCACCCACTGACATCTCTTGCATTTAAAATCAGATTACTGAATTAACAGTTGATATATAGGGTGGTGCATTATTGCTATTGGGGAAAAACAAACAAACAAAAACTTTGACGGTTCCTTCCAATGCCTCACAAACCACAGTTCATGAAAATGGAAGGATCACAACTTTTCTTTCATTATAAAAAAGTTCCAGAGTTTATGTCTTCAAGATTACAACCACACTGTTTTATAGTTTTAATTAATGTAAAATTTGATGACGTATGTATAGATGGAATCTCCACCTCAAACATCCCTGTTTTGAACGTGCGTTTACTTCGACCGCCCTGAAAACTTTGTAATCTAATCTTTAAATTTCAATCATGTTGATTGTTCCGTCTCCTGCAGGCACCCATAGTTTCCTGTGTGATGAACGCTGCCTTCATGACGGGGACTTACAGCGCCCTGGCGGTCGCCCTTCACCGATTCTTTGTCATTCGCCGAGACCAGTTCAACACCCGGCGACTCTTCACGGCCATCCGTTGCACAACTGCCTGCACCGTCATGTGGGTCGCCATGTTGTCCTTGGGTTTTCTGTCGACTGCTCTACTGGTACAAACGTGACCCTGAATCTCCCTGTTCGAGCCCGTCATGGTCCTGGTCTGCCGTGATATGCTGGTCTATGTTACACCACATCTACCTCGCCATCACCTCATCCACACAGGCGACATCGGACTGTCATTAATGAAATATAACACGAGTACACAAAAATAATCAGAAAGTCTTGTGACGTTGCCTTCATCATCTGTGCCAACGCTGGGGCCTGGATAGTAATGTCCGTATGGCCTGTTTTGATTCGAATGCTCGGCCATCCCTTCAGAATTACCGACCGATGTCGTGTCGTAGGCAAAGTACGAAAAATGGTTAGCATGACAAGACGTGTTTGGGTGGTGTCCTGATCGCCTTCAACGGCTTGTCTGCAATCCGCGATTATTTGATTGTCGCGTCTGCGCGATTTCAGAAAATCTCCTCCGTAGTTGTTTGCTGCCATGGGAAACGGGGCAATGCTCGTTCCAGAACTAGAGTGTCATCAGCCGATCAGACCTTCCATTGTATAACGATTATAAAAGTATGATCAACAGTAATAAGTTTTCGATTCAATAATTTAGGTCATATATCCATAGTCCTGAACATCCACACAATAAGACTTGACAAGTTTTTGTTGGCATTTACCCTCGAAAGGTATCAATAACACATGTTATCTGTACTTGTTGAATATATTATTATACAGAGCTAGCCTACAGATAGCTTTTAATATGCATTTTAAATACAACATACCGTATAGCATTCACATCTTGTTTGTTTATAACAATTAACAATGTATTATCAATCCCACTACCCATTTCTTTCATTTGGCTAACAAACCACTCTTTTAGACCAGTTTAATCATTCTTTTTTTCTTAGTTTATTACAATGGGTTTGATTTTGCACAGAAATTGAAATAGTTATTAACAACCTCTTCACGCCCGAATTGAAGCGTCTATCTAATGGGCATGAGCAAAGG
The DNA here is from genome assembly GCA_001188425.1 of Eucidaris tribuloides. NCBI lineage: Eukaryota > Metazoa > Echinodermata > Echinoidea > Cidaroida > Cidaridae > Eucidaris > Eucidaris tribuloides. The sequence continues at coordinate 39,537 of JZLH01S0563089.1, forward strand.
GCGCCGGCAACGAGGGGGGGGGGGGCAGAGGGGGGGCACTTGCCCCCTAAAAAATCTTGGGGGGGGGGCAAAACGAGTTTTTGCCAGGCCAATGTGCCCCCTGAAGAGGTGAAAAATAATAATTAGTAAAGTATTTAAAGAAACGATGCACAATAAAGCAATTTTCTTGGTCTAAAAATGGTCAATTTCATAACTGAACAAATTGCAAAATTTCGCGCCTGCGGGCACTTACACTCAATAAGTAAATTTAGTATATAATGGATGGCCTCACCTTCGACGAGTGTGCCCCGGAAACATAACTTTATCGTAAACTCCTTCCCATTTTGTTTCCTTTCTTCCTAAGTTTTCTAGCATATAAGGGTATTTCATGCTGCTGAACAACGCGGTCACGCTTAAGCTTTTAATGAAAATACTATTCAGACCTAAAATCCGAATGGCATAAGCAAAAAGTGGCGATCAGCATTGCAAGTGATTACTATATTCGCTCAAGAGAATAATAACATAATGATAATAAGCCCCACATCATTTGTGACGTACATGTACATACGTTCATGAGAAAATGAAAATTTACTGATGATTCTGAGCTCTCGCTCGGGTCGTTCTCTGCATATAAATATTGTTATAATATAAATGTATCTGAAAGATATTGCATGACAAATTGTGCCTTCTGTTGTTTAATTCCCCATAAAATTTGTTCTTGAATGCTCTTATAAACGCGACTTCTATTATACTCTTATTACTCTATTTTACAAAAAGTCCATATTAAGTATAAAGTTACCTTCAAAATATGTTTTACCCTTATCCTAGAATCACGGGTGTTATCTTTCTTAGTCTATTTCAAAAATTTTCCTGGCCATGGAGGGAGTATCCCCTCCCCGCTCGGTCGATTTGATTTCTCGCAGTAATTCTACCCAATCTCGGAAGTGAAATATACCTTTAAAGTGCATTTACCATGCCTAGAATCACGTCTTTTTCTATCCGTATTTTCAAAAAGTTGCCTACCGTGGAAAGGGGGTACCCCCTCCCACACCCCCGTCGCTTCGTTTCCTCGGAAGTATGTACCCCAATTACAGTTTTTCGCATACCTGTCCTCTTACATCTTTTTGAAAACTTAACTAACACAAGATCCATCCCCCGCTAATTAATTTTCAGATGATAACCTAAAATATGGTATTTACCATGGGCCTAGAAATTCACGTCTTTTCTGATGCGTATTTTCAAACAAAAGTTCATACCGTGGAGGGGGTATCACTCCCTCCAACCCGCTCCCGCTCGGTTCGCATAACTCTGGCAAGTTTCCGTCAAGCCCCCTAGTTGCCTCCCTAAAATTTCTGCCGCTAGAACCGGCCTGCCCACACCCTCTTCGCCGCGTCGTCGCTTCGCTCGCCTCCGCCGAGGATCTCACACTGTTCATTGAAAAATTGTGCCCCGCCTCGAATTTTGCCCCTCCAAACTAAAAGTGTTCGGGCGCCTGGGCAATGAGGTTTATCTCCGATGGATTACTACTGTCTCTGTTTTGGCATATCAAAATCCAACGAAAGTCATTTCATTTGGGAGCAGTAGTTAGTGTCTTTAAAGATAGCACCCTTTTACCAGTCATTGTGCCAAATACGCTGTGCCCATTGACGAAATTTTACCATGAAAGATCCTGGTCCACACAATCTAAATTCCCCATGTTAATAAGCCAGTTGAATCCGAATTGAAATTGGTTTCAACTAGATGACGTATCAATGGGATCTAACTGGTATTAATACATAAATCCGATTATTTCCTCTTTGAAAGAAACTGAAGTCAATATTACCGGTAATAAGTTCATCAAAACATATTGATAATTCCAAATTAAAGTTTTTAACTGTTTAAGTTAAATCAAACGCATTCCCAGTGAAACAACTTGATACTCACTCCAGCTGAAACAATTGATATCTGTTTCCGATTTGACAACCAATCCGACAATGGTCGCATGTTGAAAACCATTTGAGAACTTCTAGAAACTGCAGTCGCAACCTTGCCAGGTGAATTACATGTATGAAGTCTAACACAGCTGCATTATCAGACAGGGGTAGGTTTACTGTCTTTTACATCATAAGATGGCCATTGGTCCCATCCCATTACACCTTGCAAGTCAGAGACGGAATTCAAAGGGAATCGGTAATGTGATTATGTCTACGTTTTAACATAAGGGTGAATCCGTATCTTGTTTTGGGATATCGGGCCGTGCCTATCTTCGGTTTCATAACAACCATAGGCCACATGGCAGCTACAAACAGTTTGAACTACAGTTGGGGGTTAGTCCTCTGGTAGTCGCCATGCATTTAACTCCCTACACGGCATCTAAGGAATTCGCGAGGCGCCAGGCTAGATGAGGCCAGTAGGTACTATTTAATAATGGTCCTTGATATGAACCCCTCCCCCCCGGGGGGGGGGGTTACCTTGCCAAGTAAGGTAAACGGGAGGTGTGCCGCTGTAATAGGTGACTTTTTCGAAAAAAATCCTTAGATATGTGTATGGTTTTTTGGGGAAGAAAAATCTAAACAATGGGTCATGATTTTGAAATTTTAGCGATTTACACTAGATATTTTCGCTCTATTTCATCGCTAAAATGCTATAAAAATGCCACTGTTTCTTAAAAAAACCTTGATAATAGGTACCATTTTCCCGCCAAAAATGACCTCTTAACAAAGGATCGGGGTTTTAGACTTCAGCGGCACGACCCCTGTCGGAACCAAATCTGAGTACCCCCCCCCCCCCGTATATTGACCCCAGCCGCGAATCGCGTAATTCTCCCGGTTGAGAAGCGGACGCTCTGCCACTGATCAAACTTACCGTTAGCGGGGTCGGGTGGTTCTAGATTATGTACAAAAAGTTTAGAAGTAACCTTGTCGACCCTCTGACCTCCTGCTGAGATATGTAGTGTACAGTATATTGTAAGAAGGTGTAGGAGTTACAATATATGCAAAGCAACCAAATCTTTCTTTAAATCATGGATCTTCTGTTTTTCTGTTTAGCCATACGTGCTGTTGTGACATGAAGAGTAAATCATGACAAGGACATGTTAGAATGGGGTCTAGAACAAGTTGCGGTGGGCATGCGATCACACAAAGCAAGAAGAAACCATTCAATACATCAAGCCATGAGAGAAGATTTCCTCTCTGGATTAGATATTGGCGATTGGGCAAAAGTAGTGTTCAGCGGATGAGTTCCAATATACAGTTCTAAAGTTGTTTGATTGGCGGATAAGAGACAATATAAAGCTACATTACCCCCAGAACTATGTTTCTGTTCCATATTAATTACGCGTGGACGATCTGTGAGATATTTGCATTGTTTCAGCTGGATACGACATAAGTCGATGTGTGAAGTGAGAAAACGCGTTTGGCACTAACAACGTCAGCTCCTACCATATCAGCAGGCAAAGCTATCAAGCGAAAGGTATCCCAAAATTCATAATAACTGTGTTTACGAACAGGACAGGTATGGCTAGCAGAGTTATCACAATGAAGTCATACCACATTGATGAGAAGAGGCTCTGCAGAAGTCCTGAAATTCCAAAAATCACCTGAACCTCAATCCTAATAATACGTAACGACATAAAAGTAATTCGAATACCACAGCCAGCAAAATAGACAAAACCTCGGGAAAATCTGAAAAGTATGAGTGGATTGCTATTTATTTAACTTGCACGTATTTAAATTTTATCGCGCCAATATGGACAGTGAAGGAAGAATCAAGCAAATTTGAGTATTGTTGCTAATCTGGTGACGGTACCGCCTACTTATATCCTATTTATCTTACACATAATCTACCTCGAGTAGTGTTTTACGCCACATTTACCAGAAATTCCTTTTACATAATCGTGGTTATTTGCATTCTCTTAGATGATTACTTCATGAGATGGCAAGGAATCTTTTTGTGGATCTGACAAAAACATATCTGATTAATATGAGCAGACAGATGAAAGCATCATAAATATTGACTTGAATTTATCAAGTCTAGTCATAGTGTGCTTGTTGTATCTAAGTTAACTGCCTCCCATTTTTTCCATTTTACAAAACAAAATTCCGTTTTTTCAAATTTGCCAGTTTCCGCGATTTCTGGCGTTATCAAATCAAAGTATGTAACGCACATAATCACCTAATAAGTGCATGATTGCAACTCAAGCCTCGTGAATGAAGTAGCCGTATTATGGTAGTGGAACGGCCGGCTAAGGGGCCTGCAGAGATTTTCATAATGTCATTAAAGTAATCTTAATGCTTGTAAGAGGAATTATTATTAAAGACATGATTTTAGACATTTAGATATTTGGTGTTTTTTTGTTTGTAATTTTACAATATTTAAGTTTATTAGCTTAACATTTCATGATTTCCCATTTCCGCGTTACACTTCATTTCCAGCGAACTTTTTCTTCCGTTTTCCGTATCCTGAGGAAATGGGGCCTTAATCTAAGTCGTTGACGATGGTTTCATGAATCAATCCCTGATATAGCAGTTGTTGAGAGAAAAAGACTAGAGCTCGTCCTGGGAAAAATACATATTACAAGATTGGAAGATGCAGTAACCACTGACAGCGTGTGGAACACCACGAGTTTTTACACGATCAAGTCGTGCTAGTATTAATCGTGACCACTCCAGGCCTTCCCAGAATAATTTTGTTAATTTGTTTTATCGAGATGTAATGCTAAATAATAGTAAGTAGAGCCAGGAGGAGGTCTAGGAAATCATCAAGTGCACGTAGTTTAATATCAAATGACAGTGGCACGAGCTTGGCCTGTTAATAAATCACATAGCGATGTTTTTAAGCCCTGGTCACACTAGTCAGTTGCGACTACCTGAGAGTGAGTTACGATCGAGTTATCGCAGGTGATGCGCCAGTAGTTGCAGCTAAGATCGGGCGATTTATGTACGACAACCAGGAAATCACTTGTGATTGGTTACGATCGAAAATAGGTTTCAACCGGTTTTGAGAAACACATGGGCTAACGATCAATTGATCGCAAAGAGTGGCAAACCAATCGCAGTGAATCGTGCGGCATCGTGGCCATCACCGGTACGATGATCGTGCACTTAATCGCACTCCAAGGTCGAATTTGCATAGATAACGAGAAGTGGTTAAACTGATCGCGGTAGAGCCACGTCAATGTAGCTCATCGTCAGATAGTATGAATCCCGAAGCTTGCGAATACCTGGAATGTGATTAATGTATTTTTTTCTGTGATATTTGTTGTTGCTGTTTGTTGTTGCTTTTAATAAAGTGAATTGTCATTCTCGCGATCAAGTCAGAAATGAACTCAACATGCATCTTGTGCATCTTCTACGGAGCTTCTTCTATTTCCTCCGCTCAGCTTCGCGCCGCTTCCTGACTTTCTGGAGGCATGTCTCTGAATATACGTACATGTAATGTACCGAGTACATGTGTCTCTCTGAACATTAGTGGGCAATGTCAAAGTGAAACACTTGATTTATATAGGCAACGTGAATATGAACTGTAAAATAAATATTCCTTTTGTGAGGTTTAAAAGCTATTCATTCACGACCACTTCTTCACAAACGCATATTTTTGCCTATCGAAAATGCCAACCGTAAGCATCGTTAAAGAGTGAACCGGCACGACGTTCGTACGATAGCAAGAAGTAATATGCGTACGATTAGTACCATTCATCGCAAGTGATCGCAGCTGAATACCTGGCCACTCAGTTCCAGCTAATCCGCCCGTTTGTGTACATTAGGCCGTAGTAATCGCACATTTGCCCAACTCACTTGCCGCAGTGCATCGCACGACTGCGCTGCCGACTTGTCTTAGGTGAACGTGCACTAAGTAGTACGGATTAGTGCGTTGGTATTCGTGGCGATACCCGTACGACAAGTGGCAAAACAGGTCGGTACAACGTGTGACCATAACAGCACAAAAATCGGCGAGTTACTTGCGACGCGCGGAGGCCCTGTTCGTACCGATTCAACTGTTGATGCAGGTAGTCCGCAACTGCGTAGTGTGACCAGGGCCTAAATTGTGTTACGTTTTCTCGTGATGATCTTCAAACGAATGTTTTTAGGACATGGATGCGTGGGCTAAACTATGATATTAGGGCAGTCTTTCCGACAGACGTTAAAGAAACTTTTTTACGCCAATGTCTTTATAAAGTCATCCGGGCAGGCAAAGGTGTAAATACCAATTCGTATCCTTGAATAGCTAAAAAAAGTAAAGTAATGAATTTTAATACCTCTATATAAAATGCATATATGGAGAGTATGAAAAATAAATAAATCATCATTAAAATTACATACAAATCATTTAGGCTTTTTGCTGTACACTGTTGACTTTGGCAATATGTTTTTTTTTCTGCAGTAATTAACTGTAACACGAGTTTTTCGCACAAAAATCCCTCACGTACGATATTGCCAATTCTTATTAGACTGGTCTTTGCTGCTAAAACCCTATGACATTATATATAAACGATCAGGATGAACGTAAATTTTGGAAAATACATATATATATATCACCCGATGCCGCCTATAGGTATATAACCTCGGCATCGGTGCTATACCTAAAAAAATACGTCAAAAGTGTGGAGCTTATATAAAATAAAAGTTATGATTGACATTTTTTGAGCACTAACGTAAAAGGTCAAAAAATCCAAATTATATTTACCAAGATAATATCTTACAATAGGTGACGCGCCTTAATTTTTGATCACGTGACAGCTGTTCTGAGTGCACTACCGACGCTGAAAGTTGCAAGATAACATGGCACGATACAATGTAAGATTACAGAAATCATCAATTACAACTAGCTAAATTAAATGTGTGTGTGTGTGTGCCGTTGTGTGTATGTGTGTGGCCTGTGTTTTTGTGTTATGTTGTGTGTTTTCTTTATGTGTGTGTGTGTGTGTGTGTGTGCGTGTGAGTTTTGTGATTGTGTGTGTGTGGTGTGTGTGTGGTGTGTGTGTGTGTGTGTGTGTGTGTGTGTGTGTGTGAGAGTTTGTGTGTGGTTTTTGCGTGTGTTGTGTGTTGTTTGTTTTTTCTTGTGTGCAGCTGGCGACCTGGCGGAGCGTGTACGTCGTCAGGGAGGCAATTTATTCATTTATTTATTTTTTGCAGCGGTCCGCGCCAGACTCCACAAAAGTCCAGTGCGGTTAAGAGCGAAAACTTTAAGGGGGGCTACTGGGGGCTCATCGCGCCAAATCCAAGTTCACAAAATCTTCTCGTCATAATCCTAACAGGCCGAAATTGTCGCTCAGGCGGGGGAGGGGCGAGGAGGGTGGGAGTGTAGGCACGAAAGATGTTTCATTCCAAATCCGAGGTCTCAAATTTTTTCCTCGTAATCCCCAGCCACCGATAGAGTGGTTCATATGGGGGGGGGGGGGGAAGGGGGGAGGGTAACGCGGAGATTTTTTTTGGGCGGGGGGGGGGGTTCAATGTCTTGGCAATTTTTCGTATTTTATTGTTTAGTGACATTTCTATATGTATCTCTTTGTGTTTTGTTTTTATTGTTTTTTCAATGAAATTGTCGCGAATACTTTTTGAAGCAAAATAGGTAAATAAAATAATTGCACAGGCCATTTACAGTGACTTAATGCGTATTTATATGAGTTACAATACAAAAAAACACATCAATTTCAATTGATTTTGTATGCACGAAATCACGTTTTTTGCAGGCAATTTTTTGGGCGACATCATTATATTTAAAGAGTCGTAAAAAGTCGCAGCCATCGTAACGAATGTCCCAATTTCGCAAAATGGTCTTAAGAGATGCGCTAGACTTGAAAGTAAAAGTCCAGCACACAGACGCGGTCCAAAAAAATTTGATCCCCCCCATTAAGTATATGGGTTGATGGAAATAGTAAAATAGTATACTTTAAAATGCTTGCAACTATGTTGGTGATACCCTAAACCATTTTACGATCAATTCACCCTTTTTGATGCTTCTCGTCAAAGATTATTAGATTAGATACAAAGATTTTAACAACGTAAAATCTATCACTGTGATGAGATGTGACATTCAGAAAATCCATCATATCTTGTTCATCATACTACAGTGTAATGACGGTCATCACACACTTTGGACCTCACTCTCAAGGTCAGCAAAGTAGGTTGCCGCTGGAATCAACGCAGTCCAAATAGTCGTTCATACGTACAATGTTTCTAATTTCCTGCCACTGCTGCCCATTAATTCTATCATGGCGTCTGGTAGTCTTAACAGTACAGTGGCGTTCACTGCGACTCGTATCCTGTGGTGGCTGCTATTCGTCATCATGCACTGTCGCTGCGGTGCACGCATCTGGCAAGCGGAACACTTTGGGGTATAAGACTTTGAGAGGAATAAGTTTTGTGACACCGTTCTTGTAGTAATATGTGCAAGGACAAAATATGTCCAGGTGATCTTAAGTGTCCTGAGTTTCTGTTTTCGTCAGAAAGGTGTAGTGGTGCATGTTTGTTTTAAAAAACAAATAGCAAATAAAATCAGTAAAGAATGCCGCCAAGATGGGAAGTTTTTGCTGTGTACCTGGCACACGCCGTACCAGGTAATTTGCAAGGGGGGGGGGCTGTTCTTCCGCAGCCAAGGTTCGCCGCCGCTCAGTGCCGGGGGGGGGGGGGGGGACGAAACAAAAAAAATATTCGCAAATCCCAGGTCAATAAAGGTTTCTCTGTGAGGCCCAGACCCCAAAAGTGTCGCTCCGCGGTGGGGGGGGGGGGGGGGGGGGGGTTGTTTGGTGACAAGACAATTTTATTCCAAAATATACCAGGTTATAAATTTGTTTCGGAACATCCGCACCGTGGAAAAGTTGCTCAGTCAGAGGGGGGGGGGGGACAGGAACACATTTTCACAAACAATTATCAAGATAATCTACATCCCGGCTAACGTTTCACGGTACAATGGGATATTTCAAGCAAAAGGGGCAATTTCTCGAAAAAATGGGGTGTGAATAGGTTACCAAAATTGTGTAAACACTAACCCCACCCCTTTGCAAAAGGCTTGTGTTGACACGCTAAAACCCCAAAACAACCCATTCCTCCTGCGTACACTACAGGTGCCAATAATACACATGGACAGTGAAGTCCTTAGACAGACACAGAAACGTTTTCAACGATAGAGGGGAGGGGAGGTGGGGTGGTCTTTTCTGGATGAAGGAGCACAAGAAAACTATAGTGGTCTCAATAAGCATTTATACTCGGCTGTAGGCTATTGAAGTCTGAAGCACGGAAACGTGTTTCATTTGACCTATCCACTGAAGCAGAAGACTCAATGTAAAACGAGTGAGAGGGGGGGGGGGGAAGGGGACAGAAACAACCAATGGCGACATAATACACTCGGTGGGGACAAAATTCTGTTTAAAAGAGGAGTTGGTGATTCTGAAATCCCTCCTCCCCCAAAATCCAATGAAGTTTAATACTCTATTTCCATCAACATTTTTTTCTTTGAATAGTGTTCGCAGGATAATAAACTCTATAAAAAATGCTAAAAAAAAGTAAATTAAATCTTTAAAATTGAGGGGGGGGGTACGTCACCGCCAGGACCACCTAACCTAATTGTAGCATAATTAGGTGTGCACCCATGTAGTTGAGCAAAACGGGTGAAGAAAGCACCTGATTTTCCTCGAAAAATTCCAAAGACTAAGTAAAATTGACAAAGAAGTGAGGTGAAACGAGATGTTAAAAGGAGATGAAATTTCACTGTTATGATGTTATAAATGTTCAACTAGGAATCAATGTAATATTTTTTGCCCTTGGCAAACCCAAATTATCCGCATTATTGTATATCAATAATATCATTTATTTTATAACGGTTCTGGTCCATCAAATAAAATGCCATTAAAGATAAGTCCGGGATTTGCAAGTCCATTCTTCCCCTCATGTATCAATACCAAACGGTAGTTTAAGTAACTTATCAACTGGTTGTTGAAAAGTTGAGATCCATACTCAGTTGTGTTTTTTCGGTAACCTAAATAACGACTGTTACCCAGAATATGTTCAACTACTCACCCTACGTTTCTTTATACTGGGTGGGGTTTCACGTTTGCGGCCATTGATTTGGTTAATACGGCTAACTCGCCGGCCTTTGCTAATCGGCAAGAGGACATTTTGGAACGGCCCCGTGCACGTTACGGTTTGCCCGTCACTATAATTTTGAAGTTTAAAGCGCCCAAGTTTAGTTTTGGGGATTTGTTTTTTATTTGAATAGCTTTAGCACAAAGGTCATATCACACCAACTAACAGATTCTGAATGTCTACTCGTTTTTTAAAATCAATTAATGAAAAATCTGGGGGGGGGGAGACCCCGAGATTTCGACATTTATTTTACATTAGTAGTCCAACAGGGTTAATAAGGTGTTAAGCGTTATCAGTTATACTTATCAAAAGGATCCAGAGTCTGTTTTAGCTTTCACGTTTGAATCGCCGCTGGTTCCTCTGTAATTGATTTAACTTGGGCGCGGCCCGTTTCACTGAATATAAAAAAGACGAATTCGAGAAGGAGATAAATTGGTAAAGAAACCAACCGTACACTCTCAATCAATGTTAGGTAAATTAGTTGGTAATTGCGTTGGTTAAAAAGTTCGTTGTCTGGGGCGATGATTGCCCAACTAGGCACATAGTACTTTAACCAATATGGGCAATATTGTAGCCTAAATAGTGGGCGATATTTACCAACAGTATTGGTAACGAAGTGGAACTTGTTGCTCCGCAGTTGTGTAACCTGGCCACATTTCCATGGTGGGTTGGGTAATTTCGCCTCAGGCAACTGATGTGGTAAAAACGTGGCCGATAGAAATCAGCCATGTATATTACGTTGATACTGTAATATTATCACATTCTCAAATCAAGTTCGGTAAATTCTGTGGGCCACTAAACGGTGGTAAAAATTGCCTGATAACATGTTAACCGTGCGGATATGTGTTTTTGTGGCATGTAAGTCGTGGTGTGTGTGTGTGGTGTGGTGTGTGTGTGTGTGTGTGTGTGTGTGTGTGTGTGTGTGCAGTGTGTCGTCGTGTATAGTGTGTGTGTGGGTGTGTGTGTGTGTTGTGTGTGTTTGTGTGTGTGTGTGTGGGGGGGGATTGTACTTTACGCCATATCCGAGAACCCAAGTACCACGAATTATATTTACCACATTATTGGGTAATTCCGCACGTAAAACGCATCGATCATACTATGTTTTTGTATCGATCATTAATCATATGGACATTGTCATTACTGTACTTATTAATTAATTATTGTAGTTCTATAGTTTCTCATGTATACGGGTCCTAATTATTGTATCTTCCGACGATTAAAAGAAAAATAATGATCCACTGAATTATCGAATTGTCGATCGCAACATCTATTTTATCGATTCTTAAAAAAAAAAGAATGCAACAAGTATTTAACCATTGATATTTTCAGGAGGTTGTATTGACACTATAATCAGCAAGGAAAATTAACAGTTTGCGCGGTTGACACCAAATGACGTAATATTACGTCACACTGCAATCTGGCCAATCGTTTCTTTCTGTAATTCACTGCCATTAACACACTTTTTTTCCCATGAAATGTGCTTTCAAAATTTCGTCCATTTCCCCCCGAATCTTTTTCTATTTATTCATTTATTAATTTATTTATATTATCAAATCATATGTTTTAATCCAACACGATGAAGACTCGGCGTACATAGTCTAGTTTTGACGCAACGCCATAAAATCCAACACACAACAACAACTAACGAAAAATTAACATGTAAGCCGGTAACATAAACGGCAAATCAAATACTAGAGTTGCGGTCGGCAATCATTTCCCCAGGATTGAGGAAAAAGAGTTAGGCAAAAGATGTCTTGTGGACAAATCATTAAGTAATAATGCAAATAGATGAGGTATTTGAGATTAGGCAAAGCTGCTGCGTAGATCGGACGTACCCAACAGATAGGGCTGTACTTCCAGAGTTGGCTAAATTGATATTTTGGAAAATAATCGTTGAGGCAATTATCGTTGGACAATGTCATACGGGGTTCAATTGTTGGGTAAGAATTACCCAACTGAAATATAAACCAGACTGTTTGGGTAATTAAAGAGTTGGGCCAAAATAGGATGGATGAGTAACTGAAAGACAATTTTAATTTGCCCAACCAAATAGTAAAACTGGATTACCTCAAACAATCCAGTTGGGAACAATTATGCCAATATTTTTGTTGGACAGTATGTTACCCAGTGTTGTTA
>JZLH01S0563111.1:0-15605 GCA_001188425.1 Eucidaris tribuloides
TTAGACTCTGATTTGATTTTTTTTCTCGCGAGTAAAAAATTCTACCATAGAACGTACACTAAAAGGCTAGTGTTTATCTTTCGCATTTTTCAAATTCTACATAGTCACTGACCCCCAGATTTGACAGACATACCCTTCATCAATATCCCAAGGGTATGTGTTATCTTTTCCTGGTTTGCGGAGATGTTTGCAAATGAGATCCACTGCCTTTAAGACAGTAAGGGGTTGCAGAGTTGGTTATTTTATCAAGTGTCTGATTTAGATTGTTGATTTAAATTATGAATTTAAATCAATGAATTTTTTGGGGAAATGGGATTTAGATCATTGATGATTTTATTAAAAAATATTGGTTTTATCAAAAAACAAATAGATAAGATATTGGTCTTGTTACAATAATCATGAAAAAAAAATACACCAAGATTTTGTTTTCCCATTTTTTTTTTTGGGGGGGGGTGGGGGATGGGTGTAGTGGGGGTGGTTGGGGAAGGAGGATGGTGAAATAAAAGAAATAACTTAGGTTTATTGTGTTATAAATAATTAATTGATTTGCGTATGAAATCAATCCCTTTACCTTTCTTAAATGTGTTAAAGTGATAGGCTAACATTGTGGAGCTTCGATTTAAAAAATTGTCAAATTTTGAGATCTGAACTACAAAGTAGTCTTCATATGGACAAATAAACACCCTAGAATAAAAAAGTTTGGAAAGTTACACTGCCAATGGCAAGTTATTCATGAATAAACAATTAAAAACTCGAGGGCGATTTAAATGAGCGTAGGTGACACACAGTAAGTCTATTGGCGTGAGAATAATGGGCAGCGTGAACCGACACTTACGAATTTCACTTTTTTAAAGCAGCTAAATAATTCATTTTGAAATATCAATTTGTTCAGCGGCGTCATTTTTAACCTTATTCAAAGACAATTGGTACATGTGCATGGGGAATCATGTAGCTCAGATTTTTTAACTGTGGTAAATGTTAGCACAATACCTTTACGTTGATATTGTGTAAGAAAAAAAAATCAAAACTTGATTAAGACCTCTTAAAATCTGTTTGTTTTTCAATTGAAAAAATAAAAATCAGATGAACCTGAGGGCAAGATGCAAAGCGAGAGAAAGAAAGTAGAAGGTAGGAGGAAAATATTTGTAGTTGCGGGAGGGTTAGTGAAAGACTGGCGAGTACATGTGTATAAACTGGTACTGTACAAAGTTACAACACATTAAAAGAATTTGCCTGTTTATCGTGCTCACTAGAGAATGATAGGAGGATATTTGACTCGAAATAATTGATCTGTTACTAAATTTGATTCGGTCTTTCTATTTAATGGCGTGATCAACCTTTCATCACTTGAACATGCATGCTGCAAGGCTTCCCAGTCTATAGCCGACTGCAGCACATTGACAGTGCATAAATCTTTGATTAATGCTGCTATACAGGTATGTATTGTGGTTAGCAATACAGGGTGCGCGCCAGAAAAAAAATGATACAGAATTAATTTTCATTTATTCCAATAATTTGCTATCTTCATTTGTTCATCCTATAAACTAACTTTTCGTTGAGTAGAATGAAACCAAGATTCCAGTATAAAACGGCACAGGGCAATTTTCCCCAAAATGGCAAAGAGCCCTAGTGAAATTGCAAAAGACCTTGTAAATTGCCATATGTTTCAATACAGAATAATATCTGGAATGCACTGAAACAGAAAGTAGCCCCCAAGAGAAATCGCTGAATTTTTTCCCTGCCAAATTATCTATCTTCGTTTGGTTAGTTTCCCTTTAGTGCCTTTTTGCTGAACTGATGTACATGTAAATTTTTATGCACACGCCAGTTACGTGTATTTCTATGTTATGCCTCCTACCGCTTTACGCTAGAAAAGCTAAAATACTCTACAATGCTTGCAAAAGTGCCTTGAAATAAAAACTACTTCTGAAATGAAAATGTATGATTGTATGCTCAGAAAGAACATGCCTATCGATGAACAGTGGAAAATAGTAATTTGTCTTGGATAATGAAGGGGGAAAAATTTTAGTATGCTACCCTTTTCTTTTTTTGTTGGGGAGGGCACACTGTATCCATTATAATGAAGCCTGTTTCACTGTTCAGAATGAATAAGATATGATTTATTAAAGGGAGAAGGCGCCAGCACACTATTTCAGCCATAAGTAAGAATAAAAAGACATGTGGTATTGTCGAGAATTATCGTACATGGTTGATAAAAACAGCGCTAAATAAGGGTACTGTCTGTGATACTCACCCTCATCAAGGCCCATAATTGTTGAATTTGTGTATTTATTTTACATCTTTGTAAGTGTTTACCCCTAAGACAAAACTGCAGAAACACTATAGCCGGGAGGAGCTTATTCAATTTCAAACAAGTGCATAATTACCACAGTGCGGCTAACACACGTGGCGTGGCATACATTGGTCATGCATGGTCAGCTCCCTGCAGTGCACATGCAATCTGATTGGTTGGCAAGAACTCAAATATTTTCTTAACTTATGCCTGTTAGTTGCTGGCGCCTTCTCCCTTTAAAAATGAAGTGTAAGATACACATGAGCACACATTACATACAAAATGGCAAATAGTGTCATTGCAACATAATATTAAATTGATCAACACTAGGCTCATTCATAAAGGCATCATTTAACAATATTTCCATGAAAAACAATGTGACATACATATTCCCCATGCTACTAGTGTCTTTGATGAAGTCTAAAAATGAAGCCCTGAAAAAAAATACAGTTCAAAATGATCATTAAGTGCTTTAGAAAGGTAAAATCATTGAGAGACCATTCCATTTTCCCCCATAAACTGCTGTGTGGCAGAATTTCCATCGGCCAAGAATAATTCATGTGCCCCTCTTTATCCGTACAGCAGCATAACTGTCTGAACTATTGTGTTCTAGGGTGTTTATTTGTCCATTCAAACACTGTCATACATGTATATGTCAGATAGCAAAGTTTGACAATTTTTTAAATGGGTCTTCCACAATGTTATATAGTGTCTTTAAACTGTTCTTTGATAATTCTTATTGCAGTGATTGACAACCTAGGTACAGGTATAGAAATATGAAATAAATATTCAAACATTTGTTTGATAAGGGTAGTATCTGTAGTGCACATGACTATTAAAAATGGTATATCATAATTTGTTATGAAATTAGACACTTTTCGAATTAAGAATTGGGAAGTAGGACTAGGAACAATTGGATTTTTTTTTCAGCTCCAAGTCCTCAAGTGAGCACTTTCATTTTGATAAATTTATTTTTTGTTAATGAATGACAGAATCTCATACAAATTCTTAATTTGTTCCATTCATATGTATTTACACAAACTGTATGTAAGTGGTGTAAATTTTCAGGTAGATTACTTTTTACCGTAATTTCAAATTATTCTTTAAAAAAAAGATGACAGGTGTAAGTCTGGAAATTTACAGTACACTTTGTTAAGGGTTGGGGATAGGGCTAAAGAATGTCGGTATAACAAATTTCCCGTATACCGCTACCGCTGAAAAAATACCGTTAAAACCCGGTATACCGGCCCGTAGCAGGCAATTCGCGACTCTAGCAACTGCACAACTCGATAATGTAAGCACTACACGCACAACATCGATGGCAATGTGTTTGACTGAAGTCAATTATTGACTGACGGTAGGACAGTTGAAACAATGTATAAGTGAAAATATTTTTAATAGGAACGTACCTCTATCATTGGTAATAAATACAAACAACAATAAACTGTTTGACTCAACAAAATACGGATTATAACGTCTTTATAAAAGAAATTTCCCTCCGCACATCAGCTTAGCGCACACACCAAAAATATGAGATCGCAAAGATATGCACGGTCGGCCGGCTAGTATTAATCTTCTGGACATACGCCCTCAACGGTTAATGACAGGAAAGGACAAAGGCCGCAAATCTTTCCATGGCGAGCAAGTCAAGGAGAATTGAGTTGCGACATGTGAAAGCGGTCCGCAATCGGCAAATTCCGCGTGAATAATCAAAGAAATATCTCTTTCGGAGGCAATTTATTGTGGAAGGAAAGTTATGAATTGTAAATGGATGTTGTTATTTTGTCGATATATGAAAGAAAATATCGGAGAAAAACAGGATATCGGAAAAAGTCGATATAGCGATATTTTTTCAATGGCAATACCGGGAATACCGACAAAATAAAATATCATTAAAAAACGATATACCGGAAAACCAACATACCCTAGATGGATTTGGGTATTAAAGAATATGTGATTTAGGGTAAACAACAACATCAACAAAACAACAGCAATCTATGAACTTGACTAACACATACATGTACTGTACATGTACTGAGGAAATTTCCTTGATTAAAAAACAATGACTTTCACCAAAACTAGGGACGGATATAAAAGAGGAAAAGGATGAAGAAAAAAGATGTGAAGTGATGAAGAGATGGAAACATGGGAAAAGGGATTTGGGGTAGAGGAAAAGTGTAGATAGAGGACTGAGAGAGTGATGGATAGATTAAGAACGATGAATTTAGAAAAAAGTGAAGCGAGCTCTGTAGAGTGATGGGAGTAGAAAATAATTCCAGGTATGCACAGAGAGAGGCCTTGTGATGCTAAAATGGTCTAACTCAAAAACTTGACTTTTGAGGTAAATGCATACTTGTGTAATATGAGGAGTCTGAGGATGCTCTTTTTAAGGGATGCGCCGCTCGTAATCTATATACGTTCAATACCATCCGCTTGCCCCTATTGCAAGGCCGTTTGTAACACTGAACTCTATACTACATGTAGTGTAGAGCTCAGTGGTGCGTAACAACAATCGTGGAGCTGCGAACAGAATTGCCGTTGAGGGTAGGGCCGTTGTCAGTTGGGCTCAGTTCGCCTTTCTTTGGGTGAATGCGTACTGCATAGGGAATTGCACACAATTCATTTGCGCTCATTTTCCGAAAGTATACGGGCATTCTGGAATATTCCCCGAGCCGGGCCACCTCCAAAACATCACGATATGCGACTTTTCGGTCCCTTTAAATAATGCTGCGAAGAATTTTTACATCATGCCTCATTTTGACGGTAATTTCTATTACTTTAATATGTTTTCCTATTTTTGCTTCAGTTGTGATGGTAAAGCGGTCTACCATGAAGTTAGTCAGGACTTGACACCTGTTACTTGCCCGCTTGCCTGGGGGCAAGTAAATTTTGCTTCTGGGCAAGGGAAAACTTATATATATATGGAAATTGATATTGATAGCCCTAATGGGCAATAGGAAATTTCAAAAAGAAATTAAAAGAGTGAAAATTTACAGTATTCAGTGTGGCCTTCTCCTGATCTTTGTCGTATAGACTACTGTGTTATAGGTCTGACTATTTTATACTCAGCCTGAGTGATAAATCAGGAGGGGATGTTTATTCATGCCTACCATGCCAGTGGCAGCATAACTTTCCAAACTGTTGTATGCTAGAGGGTTTATTTGTCCATTTAAAGATATGGGCTAACATTGTGGATCTTCAAATTAAAAAAAAACAATTGTCAAACTTTGCTATCTGAGCTACATATTAGTGTTTGAATAGACACACAAACACTGTAGAATACAAAAGTTTGGAAATTTATGCTGCCACTGGCAAGATATGAATGAATAAATAAAAATACTCGGGCCAAGTACAAAATAGCCTAGATCTACACACAGTAAGTCTATGGGAGGAAATGGGCAGGTGAATCCGGTCAACTTACGATTTTCACTATTTCAAAGCACTAAATAATCATTTGGAAATACAATTTTTTTCAGGGCTTCATTTTTAGACCTTATCAGACACACTGGTAGCATGGGGAATCATGTAGCTCAAATTTTTTTTTAACTGGAAACAATGATATACAATGCCTTTGAGCACTACTACGTAGCTTAGATATCACTGTTCGAGAATTTTTTTAAATTGAAGCACCATAATTGTAGCTTGTGGCTTTAAGTTATTTTCTCAAATCAGCTACAGTATTTTCAAGAAACTGCCTTTTACCATCTTATGGTGAAGGAGGAGATCAGAGAAAAGAAGCAATGTGGGCAGGGAGATAAAAGAATTAAATCTGTCGAGGGTGTCAAGATACGCATCCCTCAACATTCCAAGCCCTCGTATGGACAAGAGTCCATTTATCGCCATGGCAACAGGGTCTTGATGTGTTTAAGAAAGCATTGCGTCAGTATGGAGAGCTGGCGATGTTTGTAAGCTACAATAGTTGATGTGCGTTGCGTTTCGTATGGTTTACTATGTGTTTAGCGTATTTTTACTGCACTTTGAATGAGACCTTTAAAGTCTATGTAGTTTGTTAATTTACTGATTACAGGTAATTTATGCTCATGTTTATTGTTTGATTTTATGTGTGTTTGTGTTTTTATAAAAGTGAAATAAATTCAGTACAATTCAATTCAATAAAATTGTCAAAATTCGTACCTACATTTAAAGATTGTGTCAGGGATGTGCAAGTCCATTACTTCCCTTCATTATCAATACCAAACGGTAGTTTAGTACTTACAAATGGTGTGTTGAAAGTTTGAGATCTATACATCATGAATTTGTTGTTTTATGAGAAAAACTAATAACGACATGTTACCAGAGTGTTGTTCTTTCCGTGAGTTTATATTCTGCTCAAATTACGAATCGCGGTATGTGTACCGTCGCAAGACCAGCGGAGCGCACTGATTGGTTAAACGGCTAAACTCCACGTGACCTTCGGCTAACGGCTGATCGGACAATTTTGGAATGGTCCGTGAATGTCAGCGTCACAGATTTTTTTTTGAAATTGCTTCAGAGCAATTTGAAAAAGGATGAAGTTTAACTGTCCAGATTTTCACCAACACTCAATATTTTACCCCAAGTCTCTATGAGAGGTGTTTATTTATAGTAATCTTCACATTGGATATGATTTCAGCTGATTTCATTCATTTAGATGTTTTTTGATGTGCAAATCAATGACACAATCTTTAAACAAACATCTTGTCCAATGAGAAAGGGAAAACTCATCATAGAGTTTCTCTTTAGACTGTCTGTCAAAGTGGATGATCTTGGTGTCATTCTACTTGCAAAAGAATAGTCTGTTAAAGATGAGCAATTACATTGTACATTATCTTTGGAAACAACCGTTAAACTTGGTTAAGGGCTCTGGTAACATTGGAAGCTCCATTATAAATTGTGACCAAACTTTGAATCTGACCAGACTGACCTACATGTACATGTATGTACATGATAGTATTAGTGTTTGAATGGACAAATACATGTACATCTAAACATCCCAAACCACAACACTTTATAGACATTTTATGCTGTCACTGGCAAATCATGTGCAAACAAATATGTACGTGTAGTATGTCAATTAATGTCCATTGGACAGAAATTCAGTGACACAGCAGTCGATGTAAAAATAATTGGCGCTCATTAATTTTCACTTTTAAAAAAAAAAACCACTTTTGCACTGCAATTTTTTTCAGAGCTTCATTTTTTATGATCAGAGGCAGCATTGATGATCATGGGGTTCAGATTTTTTTTCCAAGCCAGAAACATTGTTTGATGATGCCTTTAAAGTCTGATTTAGTTTAGAAACTATT
Source organism: Eucidaris tribuloides (assembly GCA_001188425.1). Taxonomy (NCBI): domain Eukaryota; kingdom Metazoa; phylum Echinodermata; class Echinoidea; order Cidaroida; family Cidaridae; genus Eucidaris; species Eucidaris tribuloides. The sequence continues at coordinate 7,579 of JZLH01S0563111.1, forward strand.
CAGTGATGGATTTGACTGGATTGACTCATTAACAGAATTAATTTGAATCTAAACTACACGCACATGTAAATGTAAAGTTGATATTTCTGTCCGAGTTATCTTAATTGTTGCTAATAAGAGAATTGTTCAGACAAATTTGCATTTTGAAAGTAATCGAGAGTTGATTAGAAGAGTTTTAATGACTGAATATGTACGTTGCATGCGTACCTGTGCAATGCCACCAGACCTGTTTAAAGGGGTTATTTCATAGTTTCAGACACTGACTTTCACACTTTACACCTGTACAGTATAAATTGAGTTTCATTCTTTGCCGATCTTAATCATTTTTTTCCTCAAATTTGGCCCACAGAGTTTGTCTAAATTTGGGATACACATAATGGCATTTGCAAGGCTTTTTTGTCTTAATGTCCAAAAGTCGTAGTCGCAACTGCCTACACGGAGTCGCGACTCCGACTATCGGAACGCAATAGTCAACTTTTTATCACATGTTAATTGTATTAAAAACTGAGTCAAAGACGTAAAAATTGAACAGAACTACCAATTATTTATCTACCATTTTATGGCAGAAATGAATCCCCTATCTCTCTTCGATCGCAAATCAAATAGAACTGCCAAAATGTACTTGGATCAGCCTATAATCGTGCAATGCTATCATACATGTGTTGCCGTATACGTGCGACTCTGACTGCGACACCCATGCACCCCACACCACCAATCTTGAACACAGACGTTGAACACCGATAGTCGACTAATACTCGGAGTCGCGACTATTGGTGGGTGACTAGTTGACTCTAAAATGCTGAAGTCGTGCAACACTAGTACCCTACTGTATGTGGAGTAAATTTCAATAAGAATAAGAAATGTTTTGCTTAATTCATCCTATCAGGAGTACCCCGTTACCATGACATTAGCAAAAGTTTAAGACCTAGACCTCAACCATTAAACCATGTAGAAAACAAAAGCTCAAAACTATTGCTTCTTGAAGATGTTGAAGGGCAAGCTGGGTCCAATGTTATCGCTCAAAGGGCACAAGATAGTTCTTGAATGCCCATGTACGGCAGGGGTCTGAAGGCAAACTGCTACATTTTTTGTGTGTCCAGGCTGTACTTTAATTCAATTTAATTCAATTTGAAATTGATCAGTCAAATTCCAGCAAACTTGAGTTTTAACTCTCTTACTGTGCTAGAGGTTCTTAAATTGTATTTTTATTTCTTAAACCAACTTACAATGTAGATGTTGATGTTTCAAGCAGGGTTGGCAATTTCCCGGGAAATTGCAGTATTTCCCGCCCAGGTGGGAAATACTGGGAAATACCTGGAAATGCTGCTAAGTAGTCAGGATATATAGGGAGGTACAGGAAAATGCCATAAAATGCTTAGAAAATACCTGGGCAATACCTGAAAATATTCAAGAGGTATATTTCATAGTTCTTCCCAGTATTTCCAACTATTTCCCATTTTCCTAAAAAATTATTGAGGCGGTATTTACCGCAGTTCCAGTGGTTTTTAAAGATAGCTCAAATGTTGATTTTGTTTAAATGTAGGGATGGATTAGCCTCTCAGAATTCCAAATCAATTTTAATTTTCAAAATCGGTCGAACGGTTCTCGAGATATAGCGATTTAAAGTATGGCAAAAGTAACAAAAATTTGACCAAAAGGTCAAGGGTCATCATTTGTTTTTCTTTATTTCCACAATGGCACCACTTATAACAGGAAAATATCTGCAACAGAGTCTATTTTCAAATGGCAAATTAAAGCTTTGCCATATTTTTTGAAAATCCCATGAAAATAGCTATTCTTGGATTAATTAACGGTTCAATATGCTGCTGTAATTCCATTGTTTGATAGAAAGTTTTGCTGAAATTTCAGCTACACCAGGGCATCAGCAGCTACCAACATCCATTCCTGAGAAAAACATTTCGCTGGAATTCTTAATGCGAAATTCTGTGGCTGTTTCTACAACTAAAAGATTCAGCCAGCTTTGCTGAAAATTTCGCGAAGCGAAGACTTGAAATTTCAGCCCCGAAATTCTGTGGACTGTTTTTACAACCAAAAGATTAGCAGCTTTGCTGAAATTTCAGCGAGCGAACGCTGAATTTCAGCGACATTTCTGTGGAGTTTCTACAACACACATCAGATCAGTAGCTTGCTGAAATTTTCAGCGAAGCGCGAGAGCTGAAATTTTAGCGAATTCTGTGGACTGTTTTAATTCAACACAAAGATCACGCAGCTTTGCTGAAAATTCACAGCGAAGCCGGAGCTTGAAATTTCAGCAGATAATCTGTGGGACTGTTTTTAACACAAAAATCGAGTAGCTTTGCTGACAATTTCCACGTAGCAGAGCTGAAATTTTAAGCGAAATTCTGTGGTATTTTTTAACAAACACAAAGAGATCAGCAGCTTTGCTGAAATTTTCAGCCGAGCGAAGACTGAAAGTTTCAGCAAAAATTCTGTGGACTAGCTGTTTCTACAACACAAAAGATCAGCAGCCTTTGCTGAATTCAGCGAAGCGAAGCTGAATTTCAGCAAAATTCTGTGGACTGTTTTACAACACAAAAGACCAGCAGCGTTTGCTGAAATTTCAGCAAAATTTCTGTTGGACTGTTATACAACACAAAAAGATCAGCAGCTTATCACTGACACACACACACACACACACAACACAACACACACACTCACTCACACACACTCACACACACACACACACACACCACACACACAACACACACACACAACACACACACACACACACACACACACACCACAACACACACACACACAACACACACACACACAACACACACAACATACACACACACACACACACACACAACCACACACATATACACACGCAGAACCAAACATACATATCTAACACAAACATTAAATACATACACCCGAAAATTTAATCTTTAGGCGGGATTTTTGGGAAAACACTTTGAAAACAACCTAGGGCGACCGCACGCACCCCCCCCCCCCCTTGTTCCACCCCTGACCAAAAGATAAACAGATAACAGATAAAGATTACATTGAGAGGAAACCTGGATATTTTAATCGAGGAATTATTTATTTCTTACAAATTCATATTGCACTGGAACAGATAATTCCATCACCGATTGATTTGTATATGACAAGGTCTATACATCACAAGTAGTCTTTATTCAGATTTCAATAAAACAATACAATAACAAGCAGTATGGGAATTAGACATGAATTATGCCGATATATGACAATAATGAGTAGTGTGAATTTACCGGTTACTCTGAGGAGTCTAAGCAATGAAATTAGTCATGGGAAGACAATACGATATTCTTATTTCCAGTTATAATAATGATGATTATAATATCATTTTATAAAGCGCTTTATTCATCGTTGTTTCTTGAGGCTTAAGAAGAAATTGTAAATTAAACTGAATTGTTAAATCATGAATTATCAATCAAAGTAGCGAACATTTAAGAACATAATTATTATACTTAAGCTAACATAAACATTAATTAAATTCTAATCTAATTAACAACATTTAAGAACATGATGAACTAATAACATTCACGCGGAATTTAGATGGTGTCTTGAAATTAATAATTGTTTTGAATGATCTAACTTTAGGAGCTTCACGGTCGTGGATGGGTAAGGTTCCAAAGTGTGCGAGTGCAAACTCAAGACGCGGTGCCGTAACGAGTACCGGTCCTATGTGCGTGGTGCGAGTAAAAGTTGAGGTGTGCAGTGGACGTGGCGAACGAAGGCGTTTGGTTGAAGAAGTAGAAGATACAGTCCGGAGGGGAAACCAGATTAATGAAGGTAGGATGGTGCCAGGGCTGCCACTCAAAATTTTATATCTCCCTACGCGCGCATGAGTATTTTATTTTTCCCCTGCGGACACCACTTTTCCCCTATGCCTAATAACCAATTTTCCCCGACGAAACCTGTGTTTTCCCCCTACAAAAATCACTTTCCCTACAAGGTACGTTTTCCCTACAAAATAACCTTACAAATGCAAATATTTCAATCATCGATTTCTTCGTCGCGGAGATGGACAAAAGCGGACGAATATAATTATACGAAAATTCTCTGAATCCTTCAGGGATTTAAAACATTATCCTGAAAATTGTCAAAACCCCTACTTTTCCCTACGGCGAAGGCCATTTCCCCGTAGGTATCCCTACAACCTACGTGGGCAAAATATCCCCTACGTTAGGGGGGGTTTCCCATTGAGGGCAGCCTTGGATGCGTGCTAAGTTTTTTTGAACAATCTTGTAGATGAGGTAGGTAAAGATTTGGACTGTGTCCATGGAATTGTTATAAAGTCAGTTGCTATTGCAGTGAATGCAGCTAGTTAGTATGCAGAACTACACCGCTCACCAATTTATTTTGAAAGTTTGGGTCGTACCGTATAGCACTCACTCTTTAATAGATTTCCCTATAAGGCAAATGCAAATATACATATTTTTTCATGATTTCCCTGATACATGCACAATTTAAACACGTATTATAACAAAGCAATGAAATTAGAGCATTCCAGTGCCCGCTCACCTTATATGTTTCAACATGTTTTGAACTATTACTGTGTCATTTTCTGTGATTTACTTTTGGTCTGTGAATGCGTACGTAACAATGCCCTCGCTGATTGTATATATTCATTTCCATTTGTTTACGCCGAGTGTCTAAAACATTTTTAATGTATAGATTACATCCAACCCAAACATGACTTTCCTCTTCAGCCCCTTCCCCCTATTTTAATTTCTCCTTACTTATTTCGTTCGGTCTATTCTGATTTATCCCACTATATTACCACTCGATCCTACGACTGTTATTTTAGAAACCGCCAAAATAATAAGTTTACTTATATTTACTTTACGACGCAGAAATCAGATTATTTGCTGTATTGGACCCACTGCTTCCCAGTGCATGAACACGATGTTGGGCGGCTGGGATGACGTCACCCTTGATGACGTAAGAGGGCACCGGAAAACCACGTTTGGTGACGCTGTAGTCGCGAGCTGAAGATAACCAACATCTGGTTCCCCGAGGAGGTCTGGTACCGCGAAGGTAGCGAGCGGCCGCAGAACTTCGCTCCAGATTGGTAGATGACATCGGTTACGGACGTTCGACGGAGTCATATCTACAGGAAGAGTGTCTCTCAATGTTCATTTCGTGGAAGGTCAGCGATGATCGTTGGAATTTTGACCTCCCTGGAAACTCATTGAAAGATACAATGAATAGTTGGAGAAGTAAATCACTTTTTTGTATTTGATCGAAAATAAACAATTCAATCATTTCTTCTGTTATTATACTAGTTTACGATGTCAACTAAAATTTAAGTGTGTTTCAAGTTAGAGTTGGGACTTTTTGGAAATCATACTTACTTATCGCACGTTTAATATAGATGAATTTGTTTGCAATAGTCTGAATTAATCGGAATATCAAACTGATCTATAACAATGCTGAATGTTTTATCGACCGACACCTTACCTTCTATCAAGTACTTGACATATTCATGCGTTTCCATTTAGTTTTCGTGAAAGTTTGGTGACGTAATCTCGCCTTCAGCTTTCGGTCATTCTATGGACGACCACTCTCCTGCGAGGTACCTCGCCAAACGGTCCCCCGTTCCAAGCCGGCTGTGGACAGAACGCCCAGTCACAATTGGGTCCCTGGTTTAAGCCGCTGTTTTGACAATTCACTGAGTTGGTACAGCTGTTTCAGCCACAATAATTATAGATCAGGTTGGCAAGTTTCTAGCGTCGCAAAGCCTAAGACCTGCCCGGGTTTCCAAGGAGGAGTAAGAAAAGGTCGGTGAACGTTTGGTGGTGATTGGTAGGCTTGACCGTTTTGCTAGAAAAATCCCTTGCACAAAATTGAAAAAATATGGGGTAATTTCTGTGTGTGCATACATTGGGTGATTTCAAGCTTTTGGATTAGTCGTTTGTGTTTAGTGTTATCTTAACAATAACACGAGGTTAATCCGAAATTTGAAATCGATCCGTGTACTAAGCGAGTTGACCCGAAATAACTGACGCACTTCCGAAGTTTGGTGATTATAGATCGTGTGAAAATCAGTCTGCCTGAACTTGAAGCTGGGTTGCTTGAGATCGTTAGCGATTATACAATCATATTTGTCCATTCACTAAACTAGAACTAGGGATTAAGAAAATCACCATTTCAAGTTCGTTGTTAGTTATAGTGTTATTTCTGTCTCGCTTACCATCGCTTGAGTGTCGCGCAGTTGTACGTTGTAATGTCTATGCCAATGCGCGATGCGCCGTGCCGGTAGCGGCAAGGAAAACATTACAATATTTTAGATTAGATGAAAGAAACAAAGACATAATGAATCATAAGTCAAATACGTGAAATTAAGAGGGGAAGTACATAGATCTTTCGACAGTATTACATTTATAGTACGATGTATTATAAATTTCATTAAGAAATGACAACATTTCTTCATGGTTACTTTTTCCGTTGGTTTTTTCATGTTCGTCGAACAAGAGATGTGACGTCACGCTCGATGTTAACACTTGTGTTATGCTATCAGATTACAGAATCGATAGTGCGCCGTTTCAATCCGAGTCGCAGTGGGTGGGTTCGTTTTAACGGCTCTTGACGTTCTACTAACACTAACAATAAACCACTTAATCCAAAAACTTGAAATACACTGTGTGCATGTCTATCGCATCTGATGCATTATAGATACACTCAAACCCAAACTATATACTTTGCTTTTCAGCCCCTTTCTCTATTCTACTTTTTACTCTGTTTGACTAGTTCTAATTATTTTACCACTTTCCTACATTTTTGATCCTACGACTGTCATTTGGGACTGTAATTCTATAAAATTTTACTTGATTTTTGAGAGAGGTTCATTCCATTTTGAGGATACCCGAGTGCTACGGATATCAATTTGCTTTTTGCGATTTTCATTTTAAGTTTTTCTACATTTCTTTTTTCAATGAACTGCTAATATATAATTATGTATCATTGTATATCTTTAAATATTATTAATTGAAATGAAACATAAATCAATATTAAATCAAGTCAAATCAAAACTCAGTTCCATGCGGTCTGAACATGTGTTTAATAAATGAGGCCTTTTTTGTAAGAGCCTTAAGATCATCGCTGAAGGTCTATTGGCAAGCTAAAGCTTCTTCTTTCTTGAAATAATAATAAATAATAATAAATATAATAAATAATATAATATAATAATAATAATAATAATAATAAATAATAATAATAATAGATAATAATAATATGAATAAAATAAATAACAAATGATAATTAATAATGGATATAATGATAATAATAATAATTAATATGATAAATAATAATAATAATAATAATAATAATAATAATAATTAATAATAATGATTAATGATAATAATTAATAATAATAACAATGATAATAATAATAAAAAATAATTAATAATAATAATAATAATAATAATAATAATTAATAATAATAATAATAAATAATAATAATCTTGCCGCCACCCTGATCACGCACGCAAACTGTACCAAGTTATCAGTGACATTATATTCCGATGCGTCGGCATTTCGATGAGCAAACAATTTGTTGACGATACAAATGTAAGACAAAATAATGTTATTCCTGACAAAACGAAAGTATATTACCAAGTAAGTTAAACCATTTGATAAATATGACTGACTTTCATTCCAAACCTAATCAGAAACGCTCAGAAACCTACACCAAGAAGATCAAGAAATCTGGTCTCAGTGGATGGCACCTTGACGATACGCTGACTTTTGATTTTTTTTTTTTTTCTGATTTGCACTTTTGGAACGTACTGTATACATAGCGTGCTTCATAACGAGTTGGACGGACGCATACGTATAACTTATATGGAACTTTTCGATAAGTTATAGATAACTTATACAACGAATGTTTTGTCGTGTTGCTACGTTCACAGCTTATGCCTCAACGATACTCTAGCTTACCCATAGCGTGGGTTAGCGTATCGCGACGATCACTTGTAGCAGCCATTAAAATACAAAACCGATACAAACTTAAATGTTAT
>JZLH01S0563122.1:0-11479 GCA_001188425.1 Eucidaris tribuloides
CGTAACTTTATTTAAGCGAAAAATTTATTGTAAAATTGGCAATCAAACATGATTAATTTGTGATATAACAAGATGTTAGATTGATCTTCAAGTATTCTTTTAATGATACAAACAAAATATACATACAGGCGCAGTATTCCTTTCTTTCTAACCGTTTAGATCACGGTAAACAATCTCGTTATTATTGTAACAAAAATCTACGCACTTGGAGTGTCGTACTGAAAGACTCTAGAAGAAAGGTAATTATTTCAATTATCTGGTTACTAGATTTTGTAGTTATGACAAAAGTTGACCACAGCTGGTAAAGAATTACTTTACAAATGTTTCGACATCTACATGTAAAATTCAGTAATGCAATGTATATCATTCACATTATGTTAAAATTACTCACTTTTAGGTGTGGCAGTGGTATTTTGGACGAGGGCGCTGGTCCTATTGAGAATGAGTTGTCTTGCTTTCTCTTTATCGTCTTGGTCCGTCTTCTTTTCCAGATTTCTGAGCACGAAAGAAGATAAAGTCAACAGAATATTCAATTAAAAATTTGAAAAACGAATACTACAACAGCTGAAATACTGTAACGGTAAGTAATGCTTGCTAGCAAACACAAGATACTCTAAGCTGATGAAAATGATCACTGTATTCTTTAAAACGATGGTTGTAAAATTATTAATGATGAAGACAAAATCTAACCTCTAGAGTTTAAAGATAACATAAGTTTGGTAATTAAACAGTGATATGATAACAGATTCATAGCAACACACAACAAAAGTTATAAACTACAGCATATACGATAAGCTTTAAAGTGATATAAATTTAGTACAGTAAATTAAGTACAATAATTATGTAACTATTACTTACGTTCTTCGGACAACTTTGGCCTCTTCTTTGACATCGTCCTTACCTTCCGACCTTGTTCTCCCTGCAAAAAAGAAAAATCTAATTTCAGCTACTCTGCCAAAAATGTTTCATCACCACAATTAGAATGTTTTATAGAACAAAATTCTAGCACAGTCCTCATCAGATGTTTCGTAAGAAATCAATTTGTTTTTCTTAATGTTTCAAAAGGTAAGTAGAGAAAGAAGTCTTATTGCACAATTTACATTGATAATTTCTACACTCTAATCAAGTTAGAGCCTTCTTCTTTTGTAGTATATAACATATGTTGGGTAAGGGGCTTCTCTCCGAGGATTCTTTCTTGAACAAGAATCTCCAAAAGATTTCCAACTAGAACCAACTGGAGTTCGAAATACTCTTTCGAGGGATCTTTAATAGTTTCTTAAACAATAACGAAAGGTTCTTCTGTCGGACAACCAAGAGGCCTTAAGAAATTCCATCTTTCTTAAAGAGTATAGCTGTAGAAACAACATAATGGTTGTCGATATGAATAATTAGTTGGGTGTTTTTTTTCTGAAACTTGTGTCATTAGCAACCATTAATTATTGCTAATCCGTTTCTATTTCAAACCATGATAATATGCACCACCAACGTTGTTACGTTTCCCAGATTGATAGGTAAAGCGGAGAGCTAACTTAGCGTAAATTTCTACCTGAAGCAGTTTCCTCACTACGATCGAGTCGGATCGACCACCGTCACCAGCGCTGGCTAGCTTCTGTCGACCAGAGTCGACAGAACGCATTAACAAAAGAAATAGTGCCTATTCAATAATTGTATGAGAACAATGTATTTCCTATTCTCTCATCTATTGATATGTTTCCCCCTATTACTCACAGTGACTGACAGTACATTATTTTCTGTCAAGTACAGGGTCAGTCATGCATGAGTGCACCTGTTTAAAATGCACTGTTTATTGGGGGATCTGAAAACAATCCAGTAACCTAGGGTTTCATGATGCACAGGGCAAAAAGACCTAAACCGTACGCCGCGCTTCAATTTTATATTACATGTACTTACCTTTCGTTAAACTACCGAATTTGTCTAAGACCGAGCTCTTCCGTTTCCTAGGTGACGTCTCTTTGGTAGGTGAGGTGTCTCGGTTGCTTGTCTTTGGTTCTTTCTTTGGTGACCATCGTTTCCTCGGCGATTTGTTCTTCTCATTTTCCTTTTGTACCGTTTCTTCTCTTCTGTGTGAATGAATCATTCAATAGAGTAATTAATATTCTAATTTTTATGCCAAGGCAATCAATCTGACATACATTCTCCATAAACCCCACCCCAAGAATACCTAAATCACCATCCTTAACGGGTTAGATTGCAAAACGGAATACATGTATAACTATGTTTGCATCCAGGATGATCCATCAAAAGGGACAGCACATTCACTGCCTTCGCTGACACAAAATTTGACAAATGTCCTTCCTCCCGGACAGCGGGGTAGGGTTCATTGCTTAACATCTCTTGTTTGTTTTTGTTTTGATTTCTTTTGGTTTGGTTTGTGTTCGTTTCTTTCTTTGTTTCTGTTCGTTTCTTTCTTTGTTTGCTTTGTTTGTCTTTTTTGCTCTTGTTATTGTTTCATAGTTCCTGGTTACGCTACTGTTCGCCCACATATACCTGATACTTCGAACAATGATATGCGATGAATCAGCTCCATAATTTCATTTTGGTCTTTCCATTAAAGACCTAATCACACAGTCACTTTAACGCCCTGCAATTGTCCTCAGGCTGTTTCAAACGGATTGGCCATTACGCAATTTTCGCGCGCCGGTAATACGTTTAATTGTACACGTTTGTCATCAATGTTTTCTAAATGTTTAACTTCTTTTCTTATACCACATGACTCATAATGGCGTAATTAACCCTCACTTACCTTGTTATTTCTGTTTCCTTTGTCTTGTCATCGCCGATCTTTCGTTTCTTCTCCGGGTTTGTCGGTATGACACCTGTGGGTTCCGTTTTGTCTACAACAACAAATATGAGCAAACTTGTTTACGAATTATCATTAATTTATAGGTGGAGTTGGTCTAGAAGATTAGCTGATCAAGATTTCAGCTCAAGTTTCCAGGTGTTATCTGAGGTTCACTCGCAGACCCAAGTGGTAACCATTCTTGTTACAGCATCTCAAAATTAGACCCCTGGCCAAAATAGAATAATCTGTAAAATTGCCATTTTTTCTCAAAAACGATTAGATTAGATTAGATTGAAAAAGCATACCTCTTGTTTTGCTTATCGGAGATGTCGTCCACGCCAAAGGGTCACTATTCGACCCATCTTCTACTCTTTCTGGCACGCATGAGTAGCAAGCGATATCCTGAGTAACTCCCATCGCTCTATGGGCTTTGCAATGAATCATTTCAACAAATTCGTTATTTTGAGCAAAGCAACAGTTTTCTGTTCAAGTTACTTTAACCGAATAAAGAATTGTGAGTATGATATCACATGGTTTTCTGACGCTCCTATTGGCTGAATACGCTCAGTCGACGCAAACGTCACGACCAGTTATGAACTAATGATAATTTTTTTTTTCAATCAAATCATAGACCAGTGCAGCCCGACATTTGAATTGTGAGTCACCATCCAAGGACACCGCACATCTTGCGATCTGACAAAAAAACTAGTCGGATTGTTAAGATGGTATAGAGTAAGGTGGCTTGAAGATACCAAATATTTTGAATTCTTACCGTTTGTCTTATTTCCAAATCTATTCGCCAATGTCTTCGTCGTAGTCGCCGTTGGCGTTGTTGTTGTCGACGTCACGATATCATTCTTTCGTTTTGGCGTCGACACATCTGTATTCCTGTATCAATACAAAAAATAACGACAAAGATTCCCTCAAAAATGGTAAAAATACGTTGTTGATGATAACTTACAGCACAAGTCATGAGTCGGGAGTTGTTCCTCCATAATTATTTTTACAACCAGTTTTTGATTATCATTTTCAATGTCCCATATTTACTTTTTTATTACTGTATATAAATTTGTATGTTTTTAATGTCTTAACCATTGTAAATTCGTACAATTTGGCCTATGGCACACAGGATTAGATAATAAATATGTGTATGTAAGTATGTTTGTATGTATATGGGCAATTCCGTGATTAGTTACGTTACACTTTATGACAAACTTTACTCAACATTTGGCTCCTACATGAATATGCTTTGATATTATTTTTCTGTTTTGCTACTGTCAGTTCTCTAGACTGACACCTACTTCACAACATCAAACAAAATTACGAGACATGGTTTAGTGGGTAAAAATAAGAACTTTAATTATGGTTAGTTACGTTACATAAAAAGGACATGGAAAAAAATAACAAGTCTTTGTCCTCAAAGTTTCGTCGAACTGTTTTCAACTGAAACAAACTGTGGTATTCATGCTATTTCTGGTGTCTTGATAAGTCATTTGATATATAACTTATTGATCAAAATCTTTTCATTTTAAACTACAACATAAAAACATGGTTAGTTACGTTACGGTTAGTTACGTTACATTTTGTCCATCCACACAAATTTGCGTTTATTCATGTCTTTTTCAGATTTAGTATGCATATGTGGGGCTTTATTACTTTCAAAACAATGAGAAGAGGCTGTTGGCATAGAAAAAACTGCAGAATGAATGATAATTTTTCATAAAACTGAGATTTAGTCACACTAGTCCCACATGTGGTAGTTCATGTATGGTTCTGATTCACTTAGAGGGTGCTGTTGAAGATGTAAAATTTAGAGTAGAAATGATGTCCCCCATTGTTTCTTCATGATTCACAACCATTCAAACCATTAAAATGTAATATGATTCGAGATAGAGCAATTTATATAATTTGTGATTTGTCCAATAATTCACGGAATTGCCCATATGTATTTACGTACATGTATGTATGTATGTATGTATATATCTATGTATTTATATATGTATGTATGCATGTAAGTATCTATCTATCTATCTATCTATCTATCTATCTATCTATCTATCTATCTATCTATCTATCTAGTTTGAGGTCATCAATTTTGTTTTTACTTGTAGCTGTACTTTTTGTTGGGAATATGTTTGTTTGTTTATTTCTGTAGCGATGTGACACCTGCCCAGGCGCTTGCGTGTGTGTGCATATCTGTGGTTAAATACACTTTTTAGATGCTACCCTATTATTTACCACGCTCACCTTTCCGTTTGCTTGTTTTGCCACCTGTTCGCTGCTCCGTTCATCACTTTATTGCCGTAAGTGGTGGTCGTCGTGGTCGATGTGTTCGGTGTTGCCGATTTTGTGACCCCGTTCAATTGTTTATTGCCGTATGTGGTGGGCGTGGCATAGGCGGCTGGCGTTGCCGATTTCGATGAAACGGGCTTTGTTGATTCTGGGGTTCCTAAGGAACCAAACATGTAGACTAAATTGCATGACTGTTTGATATAATGCAGATAATTTGATTATTGTATTTGGTGCTGTCAACAATAAAGAATTTAAACTCATTTTGCAAGTAATGCAATAACTCCAACATGAAATCCTCTTTTAAGTCATAGGCAAAGGAATTACCTAGATACTTCAAGAAATACAACTCAGTATAAGCCCTTTAAAACTTGAAACGGTTTTCATTTATATATGTTTAAAAGCAGGGATTTCAATGGACATATAATGTAAAGAAATCATTGCAGAAGCCCATAGAGCGATGGAGTTTACTCACGAATCACTTGCTACTCATGCGTGCCAGAAAGAGTAGAAGTGCGGTCGATATAGTGACCCTTTGCGTGGACCGAAAATCTGTCCGCGATAAGCAAAAAAGAAGTATGCTTTTTTCAAATCTAATCTAATCTAATGCGTTTTTGAGAAAAAATGGCAATTTTACAGATTATCTATTTTTTGGCCAGGGGTCTAATTTGAGACGGGCTGTAACAAGAATGGTTACGGCACTTGGGTCTGCGAGTGAAGCTCAGATAAACCTGGAAACTTGACGCTGAAATGCTTAGCATCAGGCCAATCTTCTGACGGCAACTCCAGCTATAAATTAATGATAATTCGTAAAACAAGCTTGCGCATATTATGGTTGTTGTAGTACAAAACGGAACCACACAGGTGGTCATACCGACCAAACCCGTCCGGAGAAAGCAACGAAAGATCGCTGATGACAGACAGGAAACAGCATAACAAGGTAAGTTGAGTTAATTACAACATTATGAGTCACCTGTGGTTATGAAAAGAAGTTAAACATTTAGAAAACATTGATGACGAACGGCGTGTACACTAAATGTATTACTGGGCGCGCGAAGAATTGCGTAATGGGCCCAATCCGTTTTAAACAGCCTGAGGACAATTGCAGGGCGTTAAAATGACTGTGTGATTATGGGTCTTTAATGGAAAGACCCAAAATGAAATTATTGAGCTGATTCATACGGCATATCATTGTTTCGAAGTAAATCAGGTCTATGTGGGCGAACAGTAGCAGTAACCACCGAATTATAACAATAACAAGCAAAAGAACAAACAACAACAAAGAAAAGAACAACAGCAAACCAAACGCAAAAAAAAAAATCAAAAAAAAACAACAAGTAGGTGTTTAGCAGATAAACCCTACCCGCTGTCGCGGGAGGAAGGCATTTGTCAAATTTTGTGTCAGCGATAGGCAGTGAATGCTCGTCCTTTTGATGGATCATCGCCTGGATGAACATAATTATTACATGTATTCCGTTTTGCAAGATCTCTATCCCGTTTAGGGATGTGATTGAGGTATTCTTGGGGTGGTTGAATGGCGAATGTATGTCAGGTTGATTGCCTTGGCAATAAAAATTTGAATATTAATTTACTCTATTTGAATGATTCATGTCAGCGGCAGAAAGAAAAAACGGTACAAAAGGAAATGAGAAGAACAAAATCGGGGCGAGGAAACGATGGTCCCCAAAGAAAACCAAAGACAGCAACCGAGACCTCACCTCCAAAGAGAACGTCACTTAGGAAAGTCGGATAGAGCTCGGTCTTAGACAAATTCGGTAGTTTAACCGAAAGTAGTACATGTATATAAAATTGAGCGCGCGTACGGTTTAGGTTCTTTTTGCCGCTGTGCATCAATGAAACCCTAGTTTACTGGATTGTTTTCAGATGCCCCCAATAAAAAGTGGCATTTTTAAAACAGGTGCAGCTCATGCATGACTGACCCCTGTAACTTGACAGAAAATAATGTACTGTAGTCACTGTGAGTAATAGGGGGAAACATATCAATAGATGAGAGAATAGGAAATACATGTGTCTATACTTTTTTGAATCAGGCCTATTCTCTTTTGTTAATGCGTTCTGTCGACTCTGGTCGACAGACGGCTAAGCCAGCGCTGGTGACGGTGGTTCGATCCGTCGATCGTAGTGAGGACTGCTTCAGGTAGACAATTTACCGCTAAGCAGCTTCTCCGCTTTACTATCATGCTGGGAAACGTAACAACGCTTGGTGGTCGCTAGTATCATGGTTTGAAATAGAAGACGGATTAGCAATAATTAATGGTTTGCCTAATGACACAAGTTTCAGAAAACAACACCCAACTAATTATCTCAATGATCCGACAACCCATTATGTTGTTTCTAACAGCTATAAACTCTTTTAAGATAAGATGGAATTTTCTTAAGGCTGCTTGTTGCTCCGCAGAAGAACCTTTCGTTATTGTTTAAGACACTATTAAAGATCCTCGAAGAGTATTTCGAACTCAGTTGTTTCTAGTTGGAAATCTTTTGAGATTCGTTGTTCAAGAAAGACTCTCGAAGAGAAGCCCTTACCAACCATATGTTATATACTACAAAACAAGAAGGCTCTAACTTGTTTAGAGTGTAGAAGTTATGCATGTAATGTGCATAAGACTTCTTTCTTTACTTCCTTTTGGAACGCGTTAAGAAAAACAAATTGATTCTTACGAAACATCTGATGAGGACTGTGCTAACGAATTTTGTTCTATACAACATTCTAATTGGTGGTGACTGAACATTTTTGGGCAGAATAGGCTGGAGAATTAAGATTCTTTTCCTTTTGCAGGGGAACAAGGTCGGAAGGTAAAGGACGATGTCAAACGAAGGAGGCCAAGTTGTCCGAAGAACGGTAAGTTACATAGTTTACATAATTATTGTACTTAATTTTTTTACTGTAGCTAAATTTATATCACTTTAAAGCTTATCGTATAATGCTGTAGTTTATAAACTTTTTGTTGTGTGTTTGCTATGAATCTGTTTATGCATATCACTGTTTAATTACCAACTTATGTTATCTTTAAACTCTAGAGGTTAGATTTCTGTCTTCATCATTAATAATCCTTACAACCAACGTTTTTAGAAGAATACCGTGGATCATTTTTCATCACTGTAGAGTATCTTTGTGTTTGCTAGCAAGCCATTACTATACCGTTACTGTATTTCAGCTGTTGTAGTATTCGTTTTTTCAATTTTTAATTGAATATTCTGTTGACTTTATCTTCTTTTCGTGCTCAGAAATCTGGAAAAGAAGACGACCAGGACGATAAAGAGAAAAGCAAGACAACTCATTCTAATAGGACGCAGCGCCCTCGTCCAAAATACACTGCCACACACTAAAAGTGAGTAATTTTAACATAATCGTGACTGATATACTTGGCATTACTGAATTTTACATGTAGATGTCGAAAGCATTTGTAAGTATTCTTTACAGCTGTGGTCGACTTTTGTCATAACTACAAATCTAGTAACCAGTATAATTGAAATAATTACCTTCTTCTAGAGTCTTTTTCAGTAGACACTCAATGCGTGAGTATTTTTGTTACAATAATAACCGAGATTGGTTTTACGCCGTGATCTAAACGGTTAGAAAGAAGGAATACTGCGCCTGTATGTATATTTCTGTTTGTATCATTAAAAGAATACTTGAAGATCAATGCTAACATGTTGTTATATCACAATTAATCATGTTTGGATGTGCCAATTTTACAATAAATTTTCGCTAAATAAATTACGAATTGTTTTCACCAGTAACTCATGATAATCCCATTTTACCAGTGATCATGTATGAGGCACATGGCAGAAAATGGAATCATCTTATCTATCTATAATTACAACTAGATATCTGTCCTGACATAAAATAGATTGTATAAATAGTATAATGATGGACAATTAGCTGGGCCGCATTCACTTGTACAGGTGTCTTATCTTCCAATGTGAAATGTAGGTTTCACCGCGTGTTTAAATTTGAGGAAACAACGCCGACCACCGACCCCAGGGAGTAAACAAGACCAACAATCCAACAGCCAGAGAACGCAAAGACAGAATATCAATTTCCACAGAACAGAGATCACCAAGGTATTGAATATGTATTGCATGATTAAAATTTACATTAATTGAGGTAAGATAAGCATAATTTGACAACCAATAACAAGAAACTAGGAGTAAGTATGCTTTATATTTTTATGTATGATATATTGTATTTTGTGTTATGAATGATAAGGTTTCATATAGATATATTAGTATAAATACCTAATGTATAATATATGATATAGAATATATAATGTATAATATAATTTATGTGATAATAGCTGTAATGTATGACTAATATAATGTGATAATATGGTAATATATAATGATATACTGTTTAATATGCTATGCTGATATATATCTTTAACGTGCCGAAGTCGCAGATCTGGTATGTTTAAGAGATATATAACTGTATAATATGTATTCAAGTTTGTAATGTATAATATATCAAGGGGTGGTATGTGGTGATATAATATTATATATTATAAATAGTAATATATAATATAGATGAGGTATACTAATGATTATAATATATAATATATAATATATATATATATAATCATATAATATATAAAATATACATATATAATATAGAGATATATTTGTCTTAAATTATTATATATAATATTATCCTTCAACATAATATTTACTATGCAATAAAGTGATTATCTTGATTTTTTTTTAAACATATGTTATCAGACAGATGAATGTCAAAATGTAATAATGTCACATTTAGCTAAATGGATGAAAGTTTCAGATGGTGAAATTTCAAGCGCATGAGGTTGAGATAATCTGAAAATGGCGGGCAGTACAATTATGCCCAAAATAATGATTATTTTTTTATCTATTTGCGGCTGATATTTGATAGCTCATATATTTCAGAGATTAATGCTTAATATTTGCCTCAAACTATTTTCCAGACCCAAATCCATGGGAGACATGACCCGCTAGTAAAGTGGCTATCTACACGCAGGAGGAACAAACCATATCAAGACCCAACCACGAAGACACAGAAACCTGCTACAGTGGTGTCAGATTCACACGCAAGGATATGATGTAAGTTGTGTCAAGAATAATTTATTACATACACTGTAAACACCGTAGTGTTAACTTGAACACGCCATGGTGTTTGACTCCTATATATATGCAGATGTGACGAAGGACACAGAAACTCTTACAGTGGTGTCAAGGAATTCACACAGAAGGTATGATGTAAGTCGTGTCAGGAATGATTTATGTTCAGTAACTTTAAAAACTATACGTATTAGATTCAACACCCATCGGTGTTGACTTTATATAGATGTCAGATGTGTTGTTGAAGTAATACACTCTGAGTATTCATTTTAAGACACAAAGAAATATCAGGTATCTATCTCGAGCAACACCATGGTGTTTAAATTGAACACCACGTGTGTTTGCAGTGTATGAAGTTACAAAACAGTTTATTAACTAACTTAGATTAAATGATAAGCAACTCATTTTTCTTATGAGATGGATGGGCCGATGCTCTTTGCTGGCAACTCGCAGTAAGTTGTAGGTTTGCTAATCATAACACTTGTAAACATCTTGAGTCGTTTAAGTAATGATGTGGCGAAAAAATAATAAAAACACTTAACGGCTTACTTACCTTTGAATGCGCCGTTTTAAAGTAGCCGCTATGCATGTTTTCGATGGCAGTTGCTCGACTTATCATTTTGCTTTGAGTCGATACAAATCTTTATTGTAGAATCAACAGAGTTGACATGTTAGACATTTTGTGAATATTTCGAATAAATTATCATCTTGACGAACGCGCGAAGTCCATCAAATTTTTCTTCATTTTGTGAAAGGAAACAACACGTTGGCTCCATGAAACGAACGTTACATCTTAGGTGCAGTCTACGTGAAAGTTAATCATTCAGATTGCTCTGCACTAAATGGGTGTGTTATAGCCTATAAAATTCTAAGATTCTGGGCAATTTATTTACTTTATAGTTTATGCTTCTAAATCAAACACTTATCATCACCATTTTTATTTGTTTTCGCCATACCAGGCGTGTGAATGGTTTCAATTTTCCTGCCTCGTGGCTGCGTCTAGCGTTCTGTGCTTGGTTCATAGTTTCACCGCAACATGCGATGGACTTTACTCCCTCGATACGCACAAAAGACGCCATATACTTTGATGTGGCTTTCTCGTGCTGCCCAGTGAGTATTTTGCTTGAATTAATGATTTTGATTTTTAGATGGAAAGGCCTGTCTTGTGTAGATGTCAGAGGATACACTGAAGATTTATAATTTATTTTGGCCAATTAGATTTTATTTGTAAATACTCATTTTATTTGCCTCCTTAAGCATCGGAATCGAATT
>JZLH01S0563122.1:13020-23659 GCA_001188425.1 Eucidaris tribuloides
GGCGGGGGCAATCGACATACTGTTTGCCCCCAATGTTTCCATTGTTTTGCATATGGATGGGACTGCTCCCTTACGCCACCAGGATTGACGCCCCTGTATCCTTGAATCTCACTGTGAATTACTCTGTGACCTGAATTAATTGTAAGTTGATTAGTGTTCATTCTTTTCGAAACACCACGTGTGTTGCTGTCGCCGTGGCTACTTCGCCTTCCTGTGCGTCGCTCTCTCTTACCGCTGCTTTATTGGGTTCCGACGTTATCAGCCACAACTCCATCTCAAACAGTACATCAGATTTGTTTCCTAAAAATTTCAGTCCAACGGCACGAGATTTCGGAAATCAGGTGTGTAATACACAATGGGTGGAGTTGATCAACAAATAAAGTGGCACACCCTGAATATCCTGTGTGATTATTATTATTCAGCTTATGTAGGGCAGAAGAGAAACGCCAGCGGAACCACTCGTTGGGGAAATAACGGAAGCACGTGCACGCGCTAAGGCAGAAATTTGGCGGGAGATGACACACAGGTGAGAAATCGTCTGTTGCAGTGGTAATATTAATCTATAGAAAATCAATTAATTTGTGTAGCAAGCGCCCTTCCTGTTACCGCGGAGGTTGGTGTTTGCGCACGAGGCAGTGTCAAAACGATGCTAACTCATACCGCACAACGCCCAAGGCTCGCTCGTTTTTCTCTCTACCATTACTCATTCTCAAAAATCAATTTTCACTCTCACCCCTCACTCGACCCTGCTGCACCATCTCGTGCGAAGCCCATTGTCAACTTTTGCTATCTGTAAAACACACAGCACACACACCATCACCCACCACACACACACCTCACACCCACACCCCCCACATCACCACATCCCTCCACACCACACACACCCACACACACACACACACACTCCCGCACACACACACCACACACACGCATGGTGCAACACATACTCACCAGGTGTTTGGATAGCAAATAAACAGCCTAGAACACAACAACTCTTAGACAGTTATGCTGTCCACTGTACACAGTATCGCGGACCACGATAAAATCCACTGAATTATTCTCCCATCTGATGAACCAAGTTTGCTTACACGCAGTGTTTGGAGGGAAACGGATTTTCACTCAGTGATTTATCACTTTAAAAAAGGGACAGCTTAACTATCGTTTTGAAAACGGTCGCAATTTTTCAGGGTCATCAGTTTTTAGACCCTTATCACGACGCCGGGGGGGCGGGGGGGCGCGGGCGACCCTCGCGCTTCACAAAGTGCCTCAACTACTGTGCCGCCGGAAATCGAAATCCGAGCGCTCTGGCCCGGGCTCTGAGCGAAAATGGGGGTCTCTGGACTGGACGCCTCAAGCGCCTTTAGAAATCAAATACTATGCTCCTGGAACTGCACACGGCGAAATTTCCGCGCGCGCCATTGTGGCGCGTGCTTTCTACACCGCCCCAATTGCTCTGGCCTCCGGCCGCCGCCCCGCTTTGCGCCGCGTCCGGACCGAGCGAAACAATCAGCACGGCACAAACGGCAAATTTGGCCGGTCTCTGGGAACGGAAAAATCAAATTCCTTTCCCTGTGACTTTCCTGAATTGCAGATGCTCTGGAAGCGGAAATTTGGGCTGAAATGGGCGTGCTCATCCGCCGGCACCCATACGTATCACACCAATTATATAAGTGCCCCCCGGGATCAGAGACCAACGCGCCTGGTAGGAATGGCGGAATCATGTAGCGTCACATTTTTGTAAACTGGAACTTCGGTTATAGACGATCGCCTTTAAGCTCGCCTTTTCGCCGCTAATCCTTCGACATGCCATCTTTGAATCTATCATTCTTAAGCGTAATCCCCCTAATTCGCTCCCTACCTCGCAACAAAATCAGGAACATACCTAACCTTCCTACTCTCTCCGCGCCCCCCAAATCAAATGCGCCATCTTTTAGTCTACACTTTATTCTGTTTGATTCATCTTCGACCAGTCATTTTTGGTCATCACCTGCGATCCTCTCTCTTCAGCGAGAGAGAGAGACAGTGTGACAAAAATGACTTTTCAAATTAATCAAACAGAATAAAGTTACTAAAAATGGCATTTATTTCGGCGGAAATAGAAGATTTAGTATGTTCCTATTTTTTCAGTAGACATTAATTACTCTAAATGATAAGAATCAAAATGCATGTCAAATTACCGGAAAAGATTAAAGGCATCGTATAACAATGTTTCCAGTTTAAAAAAATCTGAGCTACATGATTCCCCATGCTACCAGTGTCTCTGATCCCCGGGGGGGGGGCACTTAGTATAATTGTGTGATACGTATGTGCCGCGGTTGAGACCCCCATTTTCAGCCCAAATTTCCGTTACAGAGCATCTCAATTTCAGAAACCACAGAAAATTTTTGATTTTTCCAGTTCTAGAGACTCCCAAATTTGCCATTTTGCTTCTGATTTTTCGCTCGGCCGCGCCAGAGCATTTTCCTTACAGCACGGAGCACCAATGGCGCGCCGGAATTTCGCCGTTGTGCAGTTCCAGGAGCATAGTATTTGATTTCTAAAGGCGCTTGAGGCGTCCAGTCCAGAGACCCCCATTTTCGCTCAGAGCCCGGGCCAGAGCGCTCGGATTTCGATTTCCGGCGGCACAGTAGTTGAGGCACTTTGTGAAGCGCGAGGGTCGCCCGCGCCCCCCCGCCCCCCCGGCGTCGTGATAAGGGTCTAAAAACTGATGACCCTGAAAAATTGCGACCGTTTTCAAAACGATAGTTAAGCTGTCCCTTTTTTAAAGTGATAAATCACTGAGTGAAAATCCGTTTCCCTCCAAACACTGCGTGTAAGCAAACTTGGTTCATCAGATGGGAGAATAATTCAGTGGATTTTATCGTGGTCCGCGATACTGTGTACAGTGGACAGCATAACTGTCTAAGAGTTGTTGTGTTCTAGGCTGTTTATTTGCTATCCAAACACCTGGTGAGTATGTGTTGCACCATGCGTGTGTGTGGTGTGTGTGTGCGGGAGTGTGTGTGTGTGTGTGTGGGTGTGTGTGGTGTGGAGGGATGTGGTGATGTGGGGGGTGTGGGTGTGAGGTGTGTGTGTGGTGGGTGATGGTGTGTGTGCTGTGTGTTTTACAGATAGCAAAAGTTGACAATGGGCTTCGCACGA
The DNA here is from genome assembly GCA_001188425.1 of Eucidaris tribuloides. Classification (NCBI taxonomy): domain Eukaryota; kingdom Metazoa; phylum Echinodermata; class Echinoidea; order Cidaroida; family Cidaridae; genus Eucidaris; species Eucidaris tribuloides. The sequence continues at coordinate 16,162 of JZLH01S0563122.1, forward strand.
GATGGTGCAGCAGGGTCGAGTGAGGGGTGAGAGTGAAAATTGATTTTAAATATTAATTAAAAAAAACACACCTTCTTTCTTATGATGTTACATCGTTTTGACACTGCCTCCGTGCAACACCAACCTCCGGTAACAGAAGGGCTTGCTACACAAATTAATTGATTTATAATTAATTTACCACTGCAACAGACGATTTTCTCACCTGTGGTATTCCCGCCAAATTTCTGCCTTAGCGCGTGCACGTTGCTTTCCGTTATTTCCCCACGGGGTGGTTTCCGTGGCGTTTCCTCTGCCCTACATAAGTGAAAATTAATAATCACACAGGATATCAGGGGTGTGCACTTTATTTTGTTGATTAAATTATCGCCATTTGTATTACACACCGATTTCCAAATCCGTCCTTGGACTTGGAAATTTTTAGGAAACAAATCTGATGTACTTTTAATGACGTGTGGTAATATAACGTCGAACCCAATAAACACGGTAACGTAAACACCCACAACAGGCAATACCACGCGAACAACACACGTTTGTTTACAAAAATAACACTAATCAACTTGACAATTAATTCAGTCACAGAGTAATCAAGGTTAATTCAAGGATACAGGGGCGTCAATCCTGGGGTGGCAAGGGAGGCAGTCGCCATCCCAATGAAACAATGAAAACATTGGGGGGGGGCAAACATATCGATTTGCCCCCCCCCCCCCAATAATTTTGACAACTTGAAAAATTCATAATATGCAATGCAAGGATATGTTTAAAAAGCATGGGAAAGCACAATAAAACCATTAAACTTAGCATAAAATGCTATTTAACATACGCATTTTTTTGACATTTTTCACCCCCCCCCCCAATCCGAAACATGGATCAACGCCCCTGCAAGGATATAGAATATTTCAATGCGTTGTTAGTAAGTGTACATGACTTGAAGGAAAATGATTACCACGGGTATTGCAATCGTCGTAATAATCACACTATACACTCTATAAGCTGTGAGGACTTTATTTTTTCCAATATAAAAATAATGTTTAATGGTGTCAATAACACGCGAACTACAGATAAATAGACCTTATCGGAAAATATCCAATTGACCACAGCATTGAACCGATGAGCACATCACCTTCTAGATTAATTACAATCCAGTATACGAACGGAAATTCTACAACAAAACTAAAAGAGAATCAAACTATGTAAAGCCTGTTAAGAAACACAGACACGACCTCGGCGGTATCCAATGTCAAATTATTCGGAACTGAACCAGTAAAGCATAATGCCACAGACCAAATTTACGACAAATACCGACAATTCACAATAAGTAATTGGGAAAAACACTCCCATAATAATTTTCATTCAAGGGAATTCGAAGCTGTAGGGTTTTTCTTTTTAGAAACGTACCTTTGAAAACCGTAAGTTTTTCGGTTTACTGCTTCATGAAGTTCGGATTTCGGTGTTTCGTTCATCACGCGAGAAGCGGGATAAGAAATCGGTCGTGGAGTACCTGTCAAGAGGAAAAACCGGAAATTCGAAGTGATATAAATATTGTTTGTTTTCTCTCAAATATTGTATAGGCCTAATGAATTGATTGGTCGTCACTGTGACAATTTCCTTCATTTACACCTATCCCAAAAATATGGTTTTCAAGGTTGTTTTGGGATATTTTCTATGTTTCTTTGCTTTTGTTGTTATTGTGGTTGTTGCAGCTGCTGCTGTTGTTACTGACTTGTTGTTATTGTTTATTTGATTGTTGTTCGTTGTATTAGATGGAAGCATTATTATTGTTTAATGTTTATACAATGAAAAACGAGTTGACAATTGTGTAATAATAAGTGCTTAAAATATATACTCATACACTGTAGTATCTTCTTTAAAAATGCTGATCCACTGACGAAAAGTACAATTCGCGTTGTTCGCAAAATGTGTATACGTTGCGGATATTACGGACTTCTAATAAATAACGAAAATAAACACGACCATCAAATAATCATTATTTACAAAATACGATCATAAAACTCAATTTCTACTTAACAGAAAATCGTGGTTTCCGTGAGTGACCCTGACTTGCATTGTTGTAAGCACGGCATTTCGAAATTTGTTGTTTTACGGAAACCACCACCCCACAGTCCGGGAAATAACATTGACCTCGTAAAATTCATGACGTTGGTTATACCATCATGGACACTGTAGGCCCATGTTTTGATAGAACTCCAAATAGCACAATAATGATATGTTAGGTAATGGTATCACGGTTTTGGCAGGAATTTTTTGTTTAATCTTCTCTTTTATATGTACCCAAGGCCTGCAGACATATTGGTTTCGTTACCTTGCAAACCAGCACTATATGTAGAGCTCTATAAATAAAGGAAAATTGGCTGTGCCCCACTGCGAGACTGGGGAAGAGAGCCAATTTGACCACGTATGTAATGATTACCAAAAAGAAAACAAATCATATCCTTGATTTCCCCACGAAGAAAAATAAACCTAAATTTTAAAAGTAAGAAAATACTATTACCCTTATATATTATAAAACTTCCAAAATCGTCAGAAATTGCATAATACCGTTACACAGGCTCATCATCTATTCCGTAAAGTGTGACAAAGCTCAAGAAAAAGCGAGATGACGGTAAAACTGCCAAAAAATGTTACGTCAACTGGTAAGCAAAGATTCGTTTTATATTGCATTTGATGAAAATAAAACACTGAAAATAATATATAACGGCAATATTTTTCGCGATGAATTTCGGAAAAATTTTCTCAAAGAAACATCTGAAGTATGATATCATAAAACATGATATAACTCCGTATGGTTATAGATGGTGTGAAATAAGATTCGAAAGCAGTAAGCAGATTATTAAGTACAAAAATTAACCATTGATTTCCGTTAGCTGTTTACCTTTTGCTTTGCCGCCAAACTTCTCCATAAGAGCGCTGACCCCGGGGCCAGTCGGAGAGGCGGGTCTTGGCGATCGGCCCTCGTACACTGTAACTGGTCTGAAAGAAATACAAACATAATCTTATCTGTATTGTTCTTGAGATGTACACACATACATACACACACACATACACATCCACACATTTACTCACGAAATAATAACAATGAACATAATAACAGCAGTAATAATAATGAAGAAGAAGAAGAAGAAGAAGAAGAAGAAGAAGAAGAAGAAGAAGAAGAAGAAGAAGAAGAAGAAAGCATTTAGGGGGGCTCTATATAGCACACTTTTCAACATAAATGTTCAAATGTATTATGTATGTCTTAATTGAACAGATGAGAATTGAGTTGTTGTTTGTAGAAAATGAAGGAATTCTAATACGATACACACATATACACATGCACGCACCCACACACATACACACACGCAATCACACGCATATAATATATTCATAATATTATTTATGTTATATATTATGTAAATACATATATGTTTTATATGTTTAAACACACGATGATGAAATTATGTTATAAAACCCCGAAAGTTTACACACTTCAACAAACGAGATTATTATGTGTACAATCAGAACTTAATCACGGCTTCATCGTTGCGTTTACTAAAATAATTTGTTGTGGTTGCCGACGAGATTATAGAGCATCAAGCGTAATTGCAAGCCTTCGGAGTGGGTCTGTCAGAATTTGATTGTCTTTCCTGCGGATTACTAAAATCTACTCATTTTTTCCCTTCTAAGTTAATTGTGTTTACTAACTTTCAAATCGACGCACACCCAAGTTCGACCGTACAAAGATTTTATCTTGAACGGACAATAACTTGTGACATCTGATCATCCAATATTTGAGGTCACTCCCGACAAAGAGAGAATATTTATAACCGTTTGAAAATTGACGGGATATGAGGACAGCGACTTTTCAGCCCCACACACTATGCGTGGAGAGTATTTTTAGATGATGGGGTGATTTGCCACTTAGCGTAGCCAAAGGGGCAGGGGGGCAGTTGCCCCCCGCCCCCCCAATAAATTGCTTTCGAAATTCTGCGCGTAACAACGAAGACTCCGCGGGTTACATGCGGACCGGACAAAAAATAATTTTATATGACGAATATCATTATAAACTCCGAACAAATACTTAACGAAATTACATTTTCAAATGTAAAAATCAACTTTTTTTAAAGCATGCTCGCCGTCGCTGCCATAAGTGATTTTGCTTCATGTCAGGTGTTTTTTCGGGTAACCAGGCACAAGCCGCCTTTGTCATGAATACTATGATGATGACATTGCGCGTCTACGCGGTATGTACATGTCAACTTGAGTCGAGTGTACTGACACAGACAACGTTCCAAATCAATCCGACCCGAACATCATGTTGTACCGACAAAAGTTTTAAGCCTACAACATTAAACTGGTTGAAAGATTCAACATTCAAGATCTGGTACATTAGGAAAAATCTTGGAGGAAAGAAAAAGAATAGAACACCATTTCGATCGCGCACACTAGCCCAGCCATGTGAATGTGGACTGGAAATATTTTGCGGCCCTTCGGTCCGTTCCTCGGCACCAAGCAAATCAAAAGCACAATTGCTTTAATTTGCTCACACGTCCTATCTCATAGACTTCGAAAAATGTCCTTCCTAAGCAATTGTGAATTAGACAAATTTGTTGCGATGATTATACTTGTGGTTCCTATTAACTTATAGTACTGCTGAGTGCTGATATAAATATATCAGAACATCAGAAGGTCTTCGTGTTACGACGTGGAAATATAACTTTCACTTTCTTTGACTTGAAATCTATTTGAGTCCTAAAGGCGCGTTGCGCTCGCTCACTGCGCCATACATTACCATTCATTAAGTAAAGAAGCATATCGTCTAAGGAAACGGTTTGAAACGTTTGAAAACGTTCCTTCGGACGAAAACGCATCGGACCTTTCTAAAACGCAGAGAAACGTTTTCTAGGAGCGTTTTCGTGTTTGCTGGATTACTTCTTATAGTGTTCAGTAGCGATCTACAAGGTGGCGTTAGGGGTTTTTAACCCCCCCCCCTTGGTGCCAAGTGAAGAATTTGTGTGTTCTTATTAGTTTAAGTAGATGTAGGAAAACCAAAACGTATTACAAAATTTGTTTAAAAAAATAGTGCAAAACAAATTTTCATCACACATTTTCAAATTTTGGCAGCGCTTCGCGCCAACAATACAGTTTTTAAATTTTCGGTGCCTTGGCGGTACACATACGTCATTTTTTTTTAATTTTTCACTGGCGTCTTTGCCACGCAAACATACACAATTTTATAAATTTCGGGCGGCGCTTCGCGCGTACGCAAACATGCATTTTTTATTTTCTCCATCACCATATCGTTCAAAACCCACCAAAAAGTAGAGTCCGCCCTTGTATTAATTATCACTAAAACATCGTATACATATTTAACTGTTAATGCATTACACAAACATGAATATGTCGCGTTACGATCGGATGAGTTGTGTCGGTACATTTCGGGCTGCCTTGCCCCCCCCCCCCCAATGCGCACAAAAGCTGGCTACGCTACTGGTGATTGCCCAATATTCCGCTTATTGAAAATATTATGGAGTACATAGATGCTCAGAATATTCCGCGTGATAAAAAGTTCGTGCATTCAACAATCTGGTTTCACACTTTCGAGTAAAGTTATTGCCAAAATTGGTTAACTTTAAGGGAAACGCCTTTAGAGCTTATTTCGTTTCGTATCAATGCTATTGTCCCTTAAATATGATATGGGTAGATTGCTGATTAATGTAAGCTGAATTGTATTGTTTTTTTAATTGTATGATTTTTCCATCTGCAGTTCCCAAATTACAGGATCAAACATTGCAGATGCTGCTATACGGGCCACTCGCCGTCAATGTTGTTGTTGCTGTTAATTGGTATTCCGTGACGTTCCTTCAAAAAATTAATGCGACGTTCAGACGATCTTTACTCATTGGCGATCTCTTCTGTGGCTTTAATCCTCGGAAATCTCTTCGAAGTTCAATGTAATTTTACTTGACAGCAATCCGTCACTACTTTTACTCATCTGGTCAACTCAACCTCAGTACAGAACTCTGACGCTATTTTTTTTCTAATTGTACGTGTCAGTAACATTCATAAGTAAAAGTTGGGTACACCTTTACACTTTAATATTTTCCTCTACGACAGGCTCATAGTAACATTAAACCCGGTTATTTAGTGATTTCAAACAATATTGACAATTCATTCCTTCGTGACATATAACACTGACAAGAAGTCAGATCTCATAGTTGTAATTATTCGAATACCTGCGAGATACAATATTTCTATAACAACAAACCACACATCCACTTAAATACAATTCTGCTCAAATGAAGAAAACAATAGGATTACATTACCTCATATTCTCTCGCCCCCTCATTTCGTCCTTCTTCCTTGGTTCTTCAACAATATCTACCGTCACAGTAATCGTTGACACGTTTGTGTTGCTATCCCCGCTAAAATTTGTTATGTCTGCATTTCAGAGTGCAAAACAAACATTGATATTAATTATCAAAATAAAAAAGTACATCAATATCTGCCCGTATTTACAAATCAACAGTACAGTGCGTTTGTCACAACTAGTCGGGTCTTGAAGAGCGTTGACAGAGGGGCAACACCATGGGGGCAGAGGGGTGGCCGCCCCTTGAAAATTTTCAAAACATAGAAAATCATTTTTGTTTGTAATTCATGAAATTTAAGGATTTTACATTTTGCCACCCCCCCCCCCCGAGTATTCGCCTTGCCAAAGGTTTTACCCTGGCCTCATAGACATATCGAAAGTTGAGGAAGAATGGAATGAGTTGGTCTTTTCATTCAGCCTGGGAAATGGGTATTGTTAAAGCGCAAAAGTAAACTCTCGTAATGCATAGTTTACTCATATTTAACTTAAGTGTAAAGTTCATACCTATTCAAAAAGTTAAAAACAAATATTTTCTTTCGATAAAATGCACCTCAACATGTACATGCGCTACACCGGAACTTTGTCTCAGTCAGATATTTTAGACGCAAATGAGGTAGTTTATAAACCACGTATTAAAATAACGGAAACGAATACGACATGGAGTTTGAGAGTGATGTATGCTTGAAACACACAATTAGAATGTTTAAAAATTCCACAAATGAAAATTACGTTTACAGACATGGAAATTCGATGGGCACTTAATTTCTCATCACGTGGTTAAAGAGTTGGGTAATGAGATTTTACCCCCCCCCCCCCAATGCATTGGAAAGTAACACAACGATAAGGCATGATAACAAACATTGATTTATCCTAGTTTATGGTTATTGGGAAGAAACTACATAAACACGCACAAGTTTAAATGTTATTTACCAAATCCACATAGTAAATTGACACTTTGTATTGTACATTCAATGTAAACATTTTTCTTCCTTTTTGTACTTCCTGAATTTGTGGCTCAGTTTTGTTTTCATACCGGGAATATCAAATATCGGGTAGCACTTTTTAAGAAGACAATTTGTTTGAAACCTTGTTGACATTTACATCAAAGTACTTCTGCGGTTCATTACTCTAATT
>JZLH01S0563122.1:27536-50706 GCA_001188425.1 Eucidaris tribuloides
AAACAGGTGATCATCGGTGCACTCTACAAACATTATTAAAATAAAACAACTTAGACCTGTCTACATCTTTCTGGATCGAGCAGTATATTAACATTCTGAGGATAACTTAACCAACACTTAAATTATAAGAAATCGCCTGATTACAATCTTTGGATGTATTATTCCGCCAACTAATAAAATATAGTCGAAAGGAATCTCTGGTACCACCAAATGAGCTCACATATATACCATGATAGAAGATAAATATGACAGACCATACAGACAATTAAACAAGCAACTGTCCGGGCAAATTCATCATTAAAATTTTTTCCCGATCATAAAAATCTGCGGTCTCCCCTTGCACCATTACTTAAGAACTTGCCTTAAATGCATAACACCCGACAAATAGCGATTGACATAATATATCAAATGATATATTATCGAATTATGATTCAAAACATAAAAAAAAAAAAAAAAGACGACAACGACTGTGAGAGCAAACCTAACTCGTGATACATAACGTATGTAACAGATGAAAGCACTAAATGCAATTATTTGAGCCTATGCTTTCCAGTTTGAAAAAGTGCTTCAGCTACATGATCGTTCCATGTTACTGTGTCTTTGATTAAGGTCCTAAATGAAATACCCTTGTGGGCACATCACGTCATTACAATCGAAATCAAAAAAAATAGCCGCATCAAAATCAAGAAAACTGGGTCTTTTTTTTAAGGTTCCCTGGGGACACAACCATACACAGCAGATCAACTCCATCCTAGTTATTCTGGTTTTTGCTTTATTAGCAGATTTTTTGTGGCCAGGAGTCACATAAACCATGTTTCCTATATTCATGTCGTAAATATTTTTCTAGTAGACAGGATACTGTCTACGTAAGTTTTTGTGTTGAAGAATATCTACCTGTTATTTGGCCATTTAAACCACTTATCATGAATAATTATTACATTAGATCATATTCAAAAGTTTATTGACACATAATGTGTTTTCTTGTTATCTTTTGCCAGCCCTCCACTTTTAAAATGGCGGGCTTCCCGCGATGTTGAAATACGTTGTCTATAAAGGCAGTGGATCTCTCATTTGGCAAACATCCCCACACGACCAGGAAAAGATCAAACAATAAAAAAAAACTACACTGATTAGTGTGCATACTAACTGAATCGTGGACAGCGTCTGTTGAACACTAATTGTAGGTCAAATCGTTGTGATTTAGTCTGCTAAGCGGAATTTGAAAATGCGAAAGAAAAAGACAATTAGCTTATCGTTATAAGAATGACGGGGCAAATTGTATACGATACATCTGTGTATGCATATCTTAAATATTCACACTACTATAGTCAAGATAATTAAATTCAATCAGAGCATCTAGTTGGTCTCCACATATAATATGCACATAACTGCAGTTCTATATTTGACGTCAAGTCTGATTAGTTCTTAGAACTGAATGGCTGTTGCGTCGACACGTGTAGAACAGCTAAGGCTAGGAGTCAGTTCCGTCCTAGGTATTGCTACACTGAACATGGCCATTGTATTTCACAAAGCTGCACTGTTCTCCATTAGCATGCGGGACGAATAGAATGTCTATCTGCGAGCGCATTTAAACATTAGCATGAGCACACGATCTGTAGCAAGTATTCTTGCTGCAGGATTGGGACAGTAGACATTACGGTTCGATCTGTCAACACGAAGTGTATGACTGTTACATACTATATTCTTACTCTCTGGAGGTCTCAGATCTTAATACACATTACATTGCGCATCGCACAAGTAAGATGACCTAGACTAATTCTCAAGTCTTTGAGCAGTACTACTAATCGTGAAGTGGATCTGAGCAACCAAGAAGCACAACATATCTTTCTTAGTGTGCTGATATTCTGTAGAAGGGAGATAAGGACAGAGGAGTCGTGCGAACTCACCGTGCGTCCGGATATAAGGCAATTCACAGATATATACCGTGAAATAGATACCTTTGCTCGAGGCTCCTCACGACGTTACGCCAGCTTTTTTTGAATGAAAAATCAAAGCTACCCGCATTCCTGGTCGCCGCGAGTTCAACGGTTATTTAAACTCAGTCTGCTACGTTCACGAGGTCTAGTTCCAGCTGTGCACTGGTCAAAAGCAACACACGTATACAAACATATTGTTAGCTTTTTGTATACACTTTTATATGCTGAGAGCCAGCTGTATGTGACATCGTTCTTTGGAGTGAGGTAAGATTTTGTAGGGCAGAGCGTTCATCGGACCTAGGCTTGACGAAACTCTGAGTTTGCTTTGAGGTTTTGGGACATTTGCTGAACATTTTGATATGTTTTGCTGCCCGAGACGATATCTTCATTTCATCGGCAGAAATACGAGTATCTTAACATGCAGTGGCGCTAGAAGTTTTTGCAGTTGTAACGACTTTGCTATTTTTTAACGGCAAAATATTTTCCTCGCAGCACTTTATTTTATGAGTACCAAGAGGCTGTCCGGGTTCAAGCCCGCGTGGGGGACGGCTACAGAGCAGCTGGGGATGACTGTTCGGCACCGCTGGGTTTCGACAGATGTTTCCTAGCGTGTTACTATTTTTGCATCAAATGTGACGGGGGGGGGGGGGGGGGGGGGGGGGGGGGGGAGTGTGTAGTTCCCTACATGTTTCATTTTGTCGGTCGTTATGTGAGTGCACTGTGCTCATCACAATAGGACCGAGAGCTGTACCTCAACATTGGCTCTATTTTCGTTTAGCTCCTTTTTGTTCCACCTTGACAACTTCTTTTCTCTCCTTTTCTTTGCCCATCAAGATGTACCAAATTCGAAGGAAATAACGCAAAAGAGCGAGACGAAGAACTTCGATAAAGCCCGGCAAGAAGATTAAGAAAAGAGAAAGTAAAGAAGGAGAAGATTAAAAGAAGGATGAAAAGAACTAAGGAGAAGAAAGACAAGAGAAAAAGACCAAGAGATGAAGAGAAAGAAAGAGAAAACAGGAGAAAGGAGAAGAATAGAGAAGAGAAAAAGAAAGAAGAGAAAAGGGGTAAATACTATTTGTGTTTAGAATTCATACATTCGCAACACATATTATGTTTCATTTACTGAAAATGTTTTGCAAACAATGGCATATTGTTACACATCGTATTGAAATCGATGTTTTCACTCAAATAAATCGATTCTCATCGTACGAGTCATAAACATCACCCTCATTATCACCATCACCATCATCATCGTCCAGCACCAGCAGCACAGCAGCCATCATCATCATCATTCATCATTATCCCTCCTTCTCCGCCTCCTCATTAATCGCATGCAAGTATAATTTTTGTGTCTGCTCAATCAATCATGTATAACAGTGGACTTATCTCGCACGCATTATATGACTACATTTTCTTGAGTGTTTTCTTCGATAAAATGCACCTCAACATGTACATGCGCTACACCGGAACTTTGTCTCAGTCAGATATTTTAGACGCTGGTAAACACAAAAGTACCTTCTCCCCTGTCGTTTCTGCGTTATTTCCTTCGAATTTGGTAACATCTGATGGGCAAAGAAAAGGAGAGAAAAGAAAGTTAGTCAAGCGTGGAACAAAAGGAGCTAAACGAAAATAGAGCCAATGTTGAGGTAAGCTCTCGTCCTATTGTGATGACACAGTGCACTCACTATACGACGACAAAATGAAAAGTAGGGAACTACACAGTCACATGATGCAAAAAATATAACACGCTAGAAACTCTGTCGAAAACCCAGCGGGCCCGAACAGTCATACCCAGCTGCTCTGTAGCCGTCCCCCACGGGGCTTGACCCGGACAGCCTCTTGGTACTCATAAAAATAAAGTGCTGCGAGAAAAATTTTGCCGTTAAAAAAATAGCAAAAGTCGTTACCAACTGCAAAACTTCTAGCGTTGGCACTGCAGTAAGATACTTCGTATTTCTGCACGATGAAAATGAAGATAATCGTCGGGCAGCAAAACATATCAAAAATGTCGCAAAATGTCCCCAAAACCTCAAAGCAAAACAGAGTTTCGTCAAGCCAGCTCCGAATGAACGTCTGCTACAAAATCTTACCTCACTCCAAAAACGATGTCCACATACACTGCTCTCAGATATAAAAAGTATACAAAAAAGCTAACAATATGTGTTGTATACGTGTGTTGCTTTTACCAGTGCACAGCTGGAACTAGCCTCGTGAACGTAGCAGACTGAGTTTAAATAACCGTTGAACTCGCGCGACCAGGAAATGCGGGTAGCTTTGATTTCATTCAAAAAAGCTGGTAACGGTTGAGGAGCCTCGGAGCAAAGGTTATTTTCACGGTATATATCGTGAATTGCTTATATCCGCGACGCACGAGTGAGTTCGCACGCCCGTATAGTGAAAATGTGGTTTTGTGATGAATTCCGTTACTGCTGTGAAAAGGCGACAATGATCACACTTGTCCACAAAATGTTTATGACCTAAAATAAATTGGGTAAACGATGACTCGAACCTATTTACTGCAAATGCAGAAATGCTAACGTGATGTTCGCGAATTGACTTATCGTCCCGATTGTTGGGGGTTTGGGGGTCTTCATACCAACGACTGACTCCTAGCCTACTTTCTACACGTGTACGCTACAGATAGTCTGCAACGCAGACTCAAATATGAAGTGTAGGCCTATGTATAATACATGCAATGAAATATATAAATATATTTTATTAGATATGATACACAGAATTTATCCTATACAATTTGGTTTTTTAGTATCGTCAACTTAAATCCAACGATTCATACATGCAAGCAGCTAGAAGTGATGCAATAATCATTATTTTTTTTTTGGGGGGGGGGGCAAAAATAACAAGAAACACATTATGGAAGTGACTGGAGGGGAGGGAACCTTAAAGCCCAAGTTTAGTTTTGGGGATTTTTTTTTTATTTGAAAGCTTTATGCCCAAAGGTCATATCACACCTAGTGTCTTTCGTTTTTTTTTTTTTTTGTAATGAATTAATGAAAATTCTCGGGGGGTGGGGGGACCCCCGAGATTTTTCGGGGTACCCAGAGATTTTCGACTATATTTTACATTAGGCTATAACATCCAAAGGGTTAATAAGGTGTTAAAGTTATCCGAGTTATACCTCATCAGAAAGAGTAGAGTCTGTATTTTAAATCTTGTAAGTGTATTATTTGTTTACCATTTTGGGGTAAGAAAAACGTTGCACATTTTGCGAACTATCGCCGATTATGGGCTTATTTGCTTTCCAACTACATCGGATAAGTTTTGTCCACCGGAAATACACGACACGTCAAAGAGCACTTTCGTTTAGAGTCTGTATATCAGACTACATCGCCATTCTTCTCAATGTTGAAGAGAATTCTTATAGTGAATGAAGGGTAAATATTTGCAATTAAACTGATAAAAAATGCGTGGGATTACATAACAGAAACTAGGATTCCGGCAGAATATACTATCAGGGCAGACAAGTCAATATTTATGCTCCAGCTTCGGATCATTTGTTTTGTCAATTTACTTTTACGTCATGGGTTTTGTTATTATAGCCGAGAAAGCTCTACAAAATAAACTGACCAACTAATTTGTCATGGTTGCATATGCGATTTATAATGGATTATAATGGATTATATCGTTACTTTCACCTTACTAACCCCCCAAACATGCATAGAGTGTAGTTTAAAAATACAAATTCATTTAAAGCAGAATTCAGTAAAATTAGACCATAAATTCATACCAAATTGTTTCAAGTTATACAAAGTAAGTGGATATTCCCCCATTTCAATTCAATTCAATTCAATTCAATTCAATTCAAAATAATTCAATTCAAAATAACATTTATTTCCTTCCGGTGTATCAATACATTACAAATGAATATAGCAACAACAAATATAATGGAAGGAGGCGCAATTCCCTAAAAGCACAAGGCCTGCGTCGGGATACGCCTTTACAAACATTACAATACAATAATACAGCTTACACATTTAAACAAAGTTCTCGAAATGAAATATGTAAAATCAAAAAAAAATAGAAAATAAAAATACCACATCACAGACACAATAATACTACACAACAAAACAACTTTTTCTACGAAGAATGTAACACACAGAAAAAATCGAACTAACACCATTTTTATAAGAAAATAATAGCTTCAAAGTGCTTAACCCTAATAATCTAACGCTCATCAAGATTTCTAACTTATGTGGTCCATAACGAAATTATTTCTTGAAATAATTTGTGCTTATAATTTTCATTTTCATTTCCACTGTAAGCCTTGGAAATGGGTATGAGTGACATAAACAAATTATTTGTTTCAAACTCTTGACAAACCAAGAGTTGCTTTTTTTATTATAATTAACTTAACTTGCACACTTATGACATTTATACAAATTTCATTCATTAGAATAGCCACTTAATGTGTGTTAATTGTAGACCGATAGTTAAACTATTATTTGCAATGCTAATGTTTTAATCTTTTTTGATTGCTGAAAATGAACAATAAACTGATAAACTATCATCAGGGGTTTCTCCTGCATTTTAGGGGGTGTTGTGTTTGTTGTGTTTTGATTGGTTCTATTCTGTTTGGTTTGTTTTGTTTTATGGTATTAGTAATCCGCTTTCTCTGGACGTAAATGAAGTTATGGGTACAAATTACCCAATTAACTTAATTACACATCGTATTACAGCTAATCAGAGAAACATAGAACATCTGGTCTAACTAATTTATAGGAAGGTTATGACTAATTCATTATGAGGCCCTGGTCATATCTTTTAATCCGTATGTTAAATTGATTTAATTTAAGTGCACCTAGACATAAAATACGAAACCGAGAAAGTGCGGGATGTCAACTACTTTTTTTTAAAGAAAACTTCTATAATCGAAGATGGGTATGTGTGGATAAATAAACATAAAGATAGATAGATAGATAGATAGATAGATAGATAGATAGATAGATAGATAGATAGATAGCTGGATAGATAGATAGATAGATAGATAGATAGATAGATAGGATAGATAGATAGATAGATAGATAGATAGATAGATAGATAGATAGATAGATAGATAAATAGATAGATAGATAGATAGATAGATAGATAGATAGATAGATGGATGGATGGATAGATAGATAGATAGATAGATAGATAGATAGATAGATTGACAGATAGATAGATAAACGGAATGATAGATAAATAAATAGATGGATGGATAAGAAATAAATAAAATATGAAATATACATACAGGTACATAGATAAACAGATAAAAAGAACAATAACAATATAGATATAGATAAAAATATTAATTTAGATACAGATGGATGGATTAGAAAATACATAAATACACATGGATACAAATTACACATAAGTAAAGATGAACAAATTAGATAGATAAAATAGATTAATACGAAGATATCGATAGACGTGATAGATAGATTGATAGATAGATAGATAGATAGATAGATAGATAGATAGATAGATAGATAGATAGATAGATAGATAGATAGATAGATGAAGATACTTAGATAGCTTGATTAATTAATTGATTAATTATTAATTGATTGATTGATTGATTGATTGATTGATTGATTGATTGATTGATTGATTGATTGATTGATTGATTGATTGATTGATTGATAGGATTCTTTTTGCCAATGAAGATATGTTTCTGTGGAAATATTTAACAACACACTTCCAAAACAAAATGTGCGCTAATGATTCATCATTATATCTATTCCGCAATCCACGGGTCTTAGGGGGCTTCCCCCTTCCTCCCAATGGCTTCAATGACGAGGAGTTTTCTTTCTTTTACGATCTTACCAGCGGAAGACATCAAACGCGTCGCTTTCTTTGCTGTGCGCTGTTCGGTCCACCGGTCACCTTTTCCGCAAATCGTTAAAAATAATTAGTCAAAGCGACCCTGAGTCACGGAATAATAAAACAAACTAGTAAAGTTTGGTTTTCAAAATCCTTATATGCTACAACAATTGGTTCGAGAAATTATCCGACCTACGAAGGAATGACAATGCGAGTATGTTCACGTCATTTCGCAGAAAAGTCGACTTTACGAGTAATTATTAAAAGCCATTGGAGGCTAACTCACCGTCCAAAGAAAAATAAACACGACATGACTGACCACTTATGTGGTGTGTTGAACCTTTACCGACTGAACGCGAACGAACTTTTTTGGGCAGATAGTCAACAATATTGCCCCTTTTTGCACTTTTCCACACTTTGTAATATCGAACGAAGCGTCTTTGTTCCCCTCCGACCACCATGTCCACATCGTCAACCGAGATCGGTGTTCACGTTAGTGGTATGTGACCGATTAAGATTTGTAACGCTCAATCGTTCATATCTGGGGGCCATCCAGGAGTGTAACAAAAAAGGCACTGTCGTTGAACTAAAGCATTGAGTAAATTAAAATAACCATCTTTTAGTCATGGTCTCCGGGGGGGGGGGGAATCAGTCACCCATAATCGAAATATGGGGCAATAAAAGTAATTTTACTCTCCACCACCCACAACCACCCCAAAAAAAAATTGGCTGATGTGCATGTGTGCATGTGTATGTGTGTATGTGTATGTGTGTGTATGTGTGTGTTTGTGTGTGTGTGTGTGTGTGTGTGTGTGTGTGTGTTTGTTGTTGTGTGTGTGTGTGTGTGTGTGTGTGTGTGTGTGTGTGTGTGTGTGTGTGTTGTGTGTGTGTGTGTGTGTGTGTGTGTATGTGTGTGTGTGTGTGTGTGTGGATGGGTGTGCTTATGTGTGTATCTGTGTATCTGTGTATCTGTGTCTGTGTCTGAGTGTGGTGTGTCTGTGTGTCAGATTGCTTTTGTATGTTCATACATAATATATATTTACTTATTCTCTCAAGATTTGTTTTTTATTCATACATTTTTTTATTTTTATTTATTTATTTATTTACGTATGTATTTATTTATGTTTATTTATTTATTCAATATATTTATATATTCATTTACATCCATACTTTAATTAAGCTGAAATGATGCAATCAGCTCAACTTGTGAAAATTTCGTCCGTGCCTAATTCCATCCAAACCTCCACTATGCAAAGGGATTGACATCCCAAATACTGTACATACATGTATACAAATTATTGCTAGCATGTGCGTTTCGTTCACAATATTCAAACTGAAAATTTGTGAAAGAAACATCATTATTTCAATAAGTTGTGTATTTTTGATATAACATTTTGGTGAAGAAATGATTCATGGTTTGTCTCGTGGTCCGCGTCTTATGTGTTCCATCTTCGTAATTGTATCTCATTTATAACCTACCAACCAAACAACGCAACCATCATCTTCCCTATATAAAATTATAAATTGTGGTCTTTCACACCATAGACTGGGTTCATCCAAAGATCAAACTAAAATCAGCTGTGACGCATCATCACTGTAATCCTAATTGTTAAATTGTAAACACTCGGGTGTCAAATTTTACACCCATAGCGTTTCCAAATATTACGTTGTAGATGCGGTAATCAATTTCAAAAGTAAAGAGAAAGAGTGTTGTAATGCAATACCATTTTCTGCTATCTATACACGACAACACTTTGAGTATTTGATATAACACCGTAGTGTTTACAGTGCGTTTTCTATCTTTGTAATTGTATCTCATTCTGTAAACGTATCCACCAAGCCTCTTCCCTAAACATTGCGGTCTTGATATGCACGCCATCAGCAAGGTATATCAAAAAGCGAGTTAAAACTATTCGTGACATCAACATCACTGTTATTTTAATAATCTGACAAACTCTATATGGAATTGCATTTGTTTGCTTATATTACCGAGAATTTATGTTATTCTTAGTGTAATCTAATATTTCTATTTAGCAGTGTCTACGTGATCTATCGCTTGAAAATACAGTGGTGATTTAAAATCAAATGTTGACTAAATTCGCAGGTAACGTGAATTCTGTTGTTATAAACTTCATTGTCGTATCATACCTGCATTTTATTAATGTGTATTATTTATTAAAGACACAAGTTAACAATGACCACAGTTTAAAAATGTGAGCTTCATAATCTTCCATGCTGTAAGTGTTTTTGATAAGGGCTAAAAATAAAAGCCTGAAAAATATTGTCCTTCAAAATGATTATTTGGTGCTTTAAAAAGTGAAAAATCTATTATTTCTCATTTTGACCGGGTTCACCTCTCCATTCCCTCTCATAGACTACTGCAATATAAGTCTAAACTTCTTCGTACTTCACCGGAGTAATAAGTCACATGTGATGTTTATCCATGCATACCTTGTCAGTGGAAGCATACTTGCTAAACTTTGTATTCTAGGAGATTTATTTGTCTATAAATGCATTACAACATTGAATGCAGTTCAATAATCGAAGTTTGCCCTAAAAAATTGAAGCTCCACAATTTTAAATTGTGTCTTTAAGGTACTAAACTTATTTTGCAGAAATCTACTGTTCATAATTATGTTATGTCGCTAGTCCTGGAAATTATTTCTCTATGACTGTCGTCATTACTTATCAAACACCAAAAACTGATCATCATGAATACTTGTCTCTGGGAAATAACAGGAAAAAATCAGCTATACAGTAGATTATTTATTACACGGCGCCATGACAGGATTCCAGGTACGTGGATGAATCGCAATAGACAGTTTACTGACGCGTTTGGAAAGCTGACGATCATAATAATTCCTATGAAAACATAAATCATCCTAAGGCAGTAATAACAACTTGTCACTGCATTCTGAGTTTCTCTATATCCTATTCAAAGTATACTGCAAATTCTCATAATTCTGAACTCTCAATGCGCGTACATATAATTCACATAAAAAGTTACAGTACTACAGACTGAATAAATAACAAGCGCTCAGGCACAACGCGGGCCTCACTTATTTCTAATGTTCTTTCAAGCCTTTTTGACACAAGTGCAGATGAATGAATGAAAAGAATGAACGAAAACAATTTCAGGAAACTACGATTCTGTACATCAGCTGTTGCCAAAAATTCGAACAAAGCTGTTTATCAGCAACAAAACTTTCCTTATAAAATATCTAGTAAATAATAAAGTGTGATTTGTTCACTTAGAAATTCCATGTTTGTCTTGCCCACCGGAGGTGAAGCCGTGACTAAGGGATCCAAACGTCCGTCCGTCGTACGTCTGTCGTCCGTCATCCGTCGTCCGTCACAAATGATAAAGTTTACCTGCAAGACTCTCTGGTGACAAGTAACTTCACATCAGTTGCTCGAATGACAACCAAACTTGGGTCATAAATGCACTGGGGTAGGTCAAAGGTCATTTGAGGTCATGTTTTAAAGTTTACCTGAAAAACTCTGTTTTAACATGTAACTTTGCATCTGTAACTCCGATTGCAACCAAACTTGAGATATTAACGCTCTCAGGGAACCTTCATGTTTAGTCCTGTCAGAGGTCACATGGCAAGGTCAAATGTCATTTGAGGTCATACGTTAATGTTTACCTACAATACTCTCATCGGACAGACAACGCTGCTCCCTTTTTAACATAACTTGGGCCATAAATGAACTCGGGATACCTTATGTTATGGTGCCATCGGATGTTACTTTAGGTCACAGATCATTTTAGGTCCGGTAGTAAAGTTTCCCAGAAAACTCTCTTACATGACACCAAACGTGGGTTAGAGATGTACTGAGGGGAACCTTTGTCACGGGTGGGCGAGACACAATCTGGCTGTTGCCTAATATTTGAAAGTCGTATTTCTCCCATACTCATCTTTTGAGGATTCAATGAAACCTCATTAAATTGAACTTTTCATTTCCAAGAGAGAAAATTATGTCACTTTTTGAATTCAAATCATTCCTTAACTTGGTAATTTCAGTGATAAAAATAACCCATTGAAGAAAAATCTTGTTTCCTTGTCATTAAACAAAATATCCGGAATGAGTTTAGAAATGGGTAAAGAAATACAAAACGGCCACTGATCCCATAATCCGCCCGGCTAAACACTGCTGAAATACATTGAGAAGGAAAAACTCGACACACCGAAAATAATTGCCTACATTTACCTAAATGTGACTGCAACCCTGTTTCGAGGGTTATTAGGTGAGTCATGTCAGTGAACTCTCAATACTACTACCATGTTTTAACCCTATTCAACGAGGCGACATTTTTGAGGATTCATCGTTCTTTTTCAGACGCAACCATTGAAAAAACAGACAATAGCACATGTACTGTACTTTACTACGTTGTCCGTTGTAAGTCCACAGTGCATAATCGCGCTTATGTGTAACGAAGTATATTGACCCATGCAAGCGACATAGAGCTTTCTTTTGTATCGTTCATGTTGGAGGTATAATAATCATTTTGTTCTCTGCTCAAAATGATAAGGGAAAGTCGCTAGAAATAAAAATGACGTGTTTTGTAAACCGATGATGATATAAGGAAATAAGGTGTTGGGTTATTAGAAATGAGAATGATCTGCTCAGCAGTTGCGTGGTCATTGTCCATCTTACTTTCACTGTTATCGCACATCCTAAATATACTTATGATGACATACTTCTACAGAGGCAAAAACGTACTCTCTACAATAGGATTTTTTTTTTAATATTGAAAAGTAATGAAATCCAAGTGAATTTGGAGTGGATAAATTTTCACTCCTTTTGGAGTGACCTCATGGATCACTCACTGGTCAAAACGCAAAAATCGAATAAATACAATAAAGTTCCTATATAAACAAAAACATGCGAAAGTGTTAGCTGTTCTTTACTGAAAAGGTACAACAACTATTTTGTGAGAGTATGATATTATATTTTCTACAGTACATGTAATTTACTGTATTTATAACTTTTAATGCAGAAAAAAGCAAATTCAAGAAAGTAGACAAGGCAGGAACGAAGACAGAAGAAAAATGAAAGGACAAAAAAAAAGCAACGGAAGAAAGAAAAAAGAATGAACGAATAGAAAGAATGGAAAAGTGAGGGGAAAAGAGACAGAAAGAGAAAAAAGATAAGAAAACGAAGGAAAGATATACCAAATAGAAATTCTAGGGTTAACTAAATAACAGAATAATTTCACGTTCAAAGCTGACCTCAGTCAGAGTACATGTATAGACCCTTGAACATATTGACCAAATCATTGTCCTGGCGTCGTTATACCAAATTTTGTTTATTTTTCCCATGGGTATTTCTTTTTGTTGTCCTTTAATTTAACATCTCGTGTTGCAAATTTTGTAGGGTCATTCCTTAATTTCATAAATATATACCTTTCCCTTTCTGCACAAGCAGGTATCACTTCCAAAGAATCTTATACCATGACTCCATATCTAGGTTCATTATATCTAAATTTGATAATCGGATAATTAGCTATCTCATGCTTCACTTTTATTCCCTTTTAAGTTCCTGTTTTATCATGTTTATACCTGGTCAGGTGGTCATATTCCTCTTGCCTGTTTATCACACCTATATGCTTCGTGTCATGGCCAAAATAAAAAATAAACAAATATAAACACGTTGTCTTGTGTTTAGGGTGAAAGGGAGATAAAAAAAATCCTGATCTTTATCCATTTAACTTCTTTTAGTTAGATTATGGTACTATAAATACATTTAGAAAAGAAACTAGGATTCGACATAGATTTAACAATGGAGCTACAGTGTATACCAAATTTTGTTCAGTTTAGCCTTTCGGTAACCATGTCACTTTGTTATCTTGTGTTACAAATATTTGCAGGGTCATGCATGGAATTACAAAAATTATACCTTTCCCTTTCTGTACAAGCAGGTATCACTTAAAAAGTATCTCATACCACTACTTCATATCCTGCAGGTTCATGATAATCGGGTAATTTGCAATCTCATGCTTCACTTTTCAATTCCTGTTTTATACCTCGTCAGGTGGTCATATTACTCTTGCCTGTTTATTTTATTCTCACACCTATATGTTTCGTGCCATGGCCACAAAATAAAACATATTGTCTTGTGTTTAATAGGGTGAAAGGGAAAAAATAAAAATGAACCAAAAAATACTTCCTGATCTTTATCCATTTTATTTCCTTATAGATCATGCACCTATAAATACATGTAGATGATAACGAGCTATACAGAAAGAAACCCGGATTCGCTGTCCTTGGCGTGCTGAATGGGGTAAATGGGGACGGTGAGGTAATAACTGAAAACATACAATGAACAAGTTGTTGCTTGATTGCTGATTTTGCTGTTCGATACACTGAAGAAACTGGGGTGTTATATTTAACACCCATGGTGTTGGCCCACGTGTATCAGATTATGGTATTAATATTTAGCATCTTTGGTGTTAAGTTACTCTTGGTGATTTAAGTAATTCTTTTTTGTGGTTAAATAACACCTGCAAAGTGTTGAATTTCAACACCACAACTGGCATTTGGTACACCACGAGTGTTAGATTTAACACCCTAGTTTTTGCAGTGTGAACAGAGCTAAATGGGTAAAATATAACCATCCCCCAATTAATCATACCGTATAGGGACGTAGATAGTTCAACAGTTATTTACCAAGGGCAATGCTCTGTTTACGAAAAGCGTTGAAGATAATCGAAGGTTTATACTTTTAATGTATCAAATTTTGAAATCGGGCAAATAAATATTAAAAAGGTGATAATCATCCAGTATAACGCATGCAATAAAATAGAGACACTGATCACTTCGTACTATCCATGCATTAAGAAATGGATTATTCGCCGCCATATGCAGTGTAAATTAAAAACAATGCTGTGATACATGTATAGTTCAAGCATTTTTCTATTAAAGCTTTGTCCGTGTAAGTTATAATTAACTGCAAATATATTTCCTACAATAAATGTTAAGAACTCATATGAATCTTCAATATTGTATTTTTTTATATTGTAAATCTGTTGCGCATAGTCTATTAATCTCTCATATCCAACCAACTATACTCTCTACAGGTATGAACGTACCTTGTGAAATCTGTGTTGGCCCATTGCTGGCA
Source organism: Eucidaris tribuloides (assembly GCA_001188425.1). Classification (NCBI taxonomy): domain Eukaryota; kingdom Metazoa; phylum Echinodermata; class Echinoidea; order Cidaroida; family Cidaridae; genus Eucidaris; species Eucidaris tribuloides. The sequence continues at coordinate 42,419 of JZLH01S0563122.1, forward strand.
CTTGCAGCAGCGCCCTCCCCCGTCTCTTCTAATTTAGCGTGTTTCTTGGATGAGTTGCCCATGTTGTCTGCGATGCAGTCCAAATAGTACTTTCGACGAACGCTACAACGAGAAGAAAAGAAAGAACAATACTTGAAATAGTCACTCAAACATCCATTACAGCAGCCATTTCACGAAGTTTTGTTTTCAGAAACAGATAACTTCCGCCCCTTTTCTGCATGCAATTGAATCTACAGCGATTATTTGTAGGCCCTAAGCCCATAGTTTCTGAAAAAAAGATGATCCGTATAACCTGTGTGAAGACAGAACATTTAGAATCCAATTCAAGCAATTAATGCTGTTAAAATTTTAGTTTGTGATTCTTAAATGTTGCCCAACAATTTTCCAAAAATGAAAAAAAAATCGCTTCTATGTTGTCTCGAGCAAAAAGTCACAGCTACCAATGTGTTATCAAAAGAAAGTACAATTGAATACTATTTGTAATGTTAATTTATTTTGTTGTAATTTTGCTATGTTTATTTTGTATTGTCATTGTCATTGTTATGTAAATATGCATTCTATTATATTATGATCAATTATTGAAAAAATGTTATTTATTTGAATTGTTAACTCTTTGAAAATGCAGATATAAAATCAAAATCAAAAATCAAATCAAAAAGTCACTTGCTAACTTTTGAAATGCTGGGATACACTTTTAAGACCTGATAGAAAATTGTTGTTTCAGAATGCACAAAATATTGTTGTCTTTTAAGTCACTTGACATGATTGACAGATCCAAATATATATGGTTTACGACCCAGCCATGTCTCTTGGCCAGTTCTTTCATATAGTGTCTTCTGAACCGTATATTTAATGTCGCCCTCATCCGCTCGATATGAAATATAACCCGTATCTTCCGGTGAGTCTTAGTCTGCAGGCACAGACTTTATTTTGGCACTACAATTTCACAGCGCCTTGAGCCAAGACTAATCTTGTTGACTAGGGCACGTGCCACATTTGTACGGAAGCGCTATAACACAGGGCCTATGGAAGTACTAGTCTGCAGCACAGGTTGTTCAGACCCTGATTTGCGTAGCACGACGGACAAAGGTTTGAGCCTTCAAACTAGGTGAGCCTGGGGTCCTTTGCTGCTTTGTAATTTGTATCTGCTCGGTTTAGAGAGCAAGACGTGCGCCATAGATGGGAGAGGGGGGCTTCTAGAGCACAAGAAAAATATAATGTAATAACCAAGATTTACAGCTTTTCCTGAACTAAAGAAATACATACATAAAGATACTCATCGTTTGTTATAATCTGTGAAGTTCCCCAGCTGCCACTAATCACACTGTAATATGGAAAACAAAGTTGTTATCGTCAAAATGGTCAGACACCGAGATTCTGGCGTGTTGTGATGTGATAGCTGGTACTGCTACGTATTCATGATTTCAAGGTCATAGAATAAAACGTGTAAAATAATAGGAACTTATTCACTGAGAAAGAGACTTTGTACAAACTGTCCACTCGACGGTGGATCGCCATTCTTCTATTTTCTATGCTGAGCTTATCTAGAGAAATTACATTAATTTTTTGTACAATATGTCGTATTTAATTTTCGTACTTTGATATTTATATTTTACTTTTAAACCAGGTTGTATACTGATCTGGCTACCCTTTTTAAATACGTGCAAATAAAAAACCAATAAGTAAATTAGATGTCCTATGAAACTGACTTGAGCATACGGTAGACCACATCACTTAAATTGAGGGCTTCAAGATTTTATTGTCAACGAAACTGTATGGTGTAGGCCTATAATAATACCCACATACGTTATTGAAGACCACATGAAAGCGAAAGTGAGGATTATTACACGCAAACTACATGACGCAGCCACAGCTAACACATGCAAGTCAAAAATTGTTGAGTCCAACATAACGTAGATGGCGCTGATCAGTTCGACAACTTTGGGACAATCAAATCCAATTCTGTTGGTTCTATGAATTATGGCCATTTACATTTGCATTTACGTCCCGATTTACGTCCGGTGTTTCATAAGGAAGAGCAGCAATGCAGTGAAAATATGAATACAATTTTAAAAAAAACTTCACTAACTGATAAACCTGATCCAACACATGATCATACCCATGTTTGTTCCAATATTGTGGAAGTATGTCCGTTTTTGTTTTCGTCGCTTCGTCAACAATCACTGTGTTCTCACACCATAGGTCAATGACATTTATTTTCTTTTGCGGACAATAGTCGTAAAGACACTACGTGTGAGACTGAAAGTATGTTCAAAAGAACATCACGGGATCACAAAAATCTGAAGTGTAATTAACATATTAAGTAAGTCAAGAATCTATTATACATTTGCAACAACACCCTAATAATACCATATTTGTGATAGACATTAGATTCAGTGAGTAGACACTCTTGAACATAATTTTGAATACCATTTATACGTAACTTTCAATGCATTTCAAACCTCCCATTTTACATGTAGTTGTGCTCTACTTCAGCACTAAAATAGAAAGAAAAATTACAATAGATATTTGCTTTACTGTTGTTGGTATCACGACTAACCTCTTCCCCTATAAAAGACAACCGAATGTGAGGTTATGAAACCACGATGAATATTTATGATGGACTTTCTTTTAATGTCAGGAGCATAATTACATTTCATGTATTTTCAATCTCAATAAATTAAAGTATTCGATCATAATTCATACCTTTGTCAAACTCTCATTTATGATTATCGCTGCTAAAACATTTTTGTACATGTTCCATGGAGCTATATATAGACACATGTTTCCCCCTTTCTCTGTATATTCTCTGTATTATCCAGAATATTTTTTAACGATTTTTTTTTTCAGTGAGGACAATGAGAAGAAGATCATCGAGAAAGGTGGAGGAGGAAGGAGACGACAATATGATATAGGGACAGATAATAAGAACATGTCATTACTCTATTCCCCATGTGTCTTATACGTGCCGTCACATTTCTGAAGAATGGCAAGTGAGAGGAGTATTAATTAAAAGCTGGAAATACATGATTTTGATTTTTTTTCCATAATGTACATACAGGTAGATTATTTTTGTATGTCTAATTGTCTACTGTACTTGTACATTCGTATCATTTTTCTTTGCATGTACACATAACTGTATTACTATCATATTTGTTTGTATTGTAGTAACGTCCATCTTTGTGTTCGTAGTTGTTGTTTTTGTTACCACTATATGATTTATAATATATATTAATTTGACCAAAATGTCAAATATATTTTGATGAAGTTCAATAAAACATACATACATACATGAAAATTATTGACGTTGTTTCGGGAATAAAATATATAAATACGTCCAAATATTGTACGTTTAAACTTAAAGATTGATTCCGGGATTTGCAAGTCCATCACTTCCCTTCATTATCATTTTGCCGTTTTCTGGTGTGCAAATCCCGTACTCTGTCTTTAAACGTCACGGGAAGTTACATGGGTATCGTTCCGTTCTGTCCAAACATGAACTGCGCCCGGTCACCATTTTAAAGGACTAGTACATTTCCGTAATGATGCTAATGAGTGGAGTTCGCCCAAGTCGGAACTGTTGATTTCCACTGTTTCTTTTCACCTTTCAATAACAGGAAGATCTCTGCGTTCCTCCTTACGATTGGCAACCCACAGCATCCGACACAATGTCAAACAGGGACAGCAAGATCGGGAATTCGGTTTCTCGGACGAGAGTCTACAAATCTACAGTGTGTTTAATTTAGTCTAAAAACAATGGTACGAGTAAAATTTACTTTTTATCGTATGACATTCTTATACAATCTTTATTCAGATTTAAAGGGAAATAAAACGCAGACATATTCCTGAATTCTGAGCATACAGAACAATAAAAGCGGGGGAAAGTGAAAGGTTGAGCAAATTTGGTTGAACTGTTTAAGAGTTATGATTGTTCTAAGTTTATTTAATCCTTGTTATGGATGATCCTCAGATTGGCAACTCTACCCAGTTTTTTAGATGAAAGTGTGGAGACAAATTTTCACAAATTTGCAGTTTTCTGAAGTGTCAGTTCAGAAAGTAACTAAATTCTTTCAAAAAACATGTAGAATCATTTTTGCTAGGACATACTTGCACAAAAAGCAAGAGCAAATCGGATATTAAAAAAAATGAGAATCTGCGAAAAATTGTGTACAAAACCAGTGGGTACCCAACTTCATACTAAAAATCTAAAGTCCAATTTAAGAACCGCCCTAAACAAGAGAAAAACTATGAATATCATAACTCTTAACGTCAACCAATTTTCAAACTTCACATTTCCATTCTTGATTGTCTCAGAGCTCGATCCTGGGGTGGCAAACATACAATGTCCCCCCCCCCCATAATTGACAACGTTGAAAAATTCATAATAGAAAACAAGATATTTTTAAAAAACATTGGAGCAACTAAAAACCATTAACATATATAAAAATACCATCAAATATACGAAATTGTCAAATTTGCAATTTGGCGCGCGGAGCGTGCCGAAAATTGTTGACAATTTTTTTTTTCACTTTTGCCCCCCCCCCCAATCCGAAACACGGATCGACGCCCCTGATTGTTCTGTATTCCCTAAATGCAGGAAAATGTCTGAGTTTCATTCCCCTTTAAGAAAATTTAATACCTAAAATAATTTCTATCCAGAGTGTGCGATTTTTTTTCGACGCACTGTAATTACTCTTACTCTTTGATACGTTTGAAATTTTCAAAGAATTGATAATAACTTTATTCAGTTTCATCCGATTTTTCTCGAACTTCTTGGCACCAAATGAGTTTTCCTGGTCTTTCTGCTCCTATTTTGGTAGAGCCTGGCATTTCTCTTTAAACACATGGACACACTCGTGTACAACACAGTTAAAAAAAAACCCTTAAAAACCTTTATAAATATTATACAACCTAGTTTATTGTGAACTTACCAAGTATGGTTTAAAAGTGTTTAAAACTTAAACAACAATTTTCAGTTTTTGAGCAAAATTATATTAAAATTTGAACAACGTTGTTTAAAACTTTTAAACAATACTTGATCAGTTTATTATATTACACGGCGTGGCACAAAATTTTGAACAGCGGTTTTTCTGTGAATTTAATTAAATGTACATCACTCACACCAAGTTGTTACTATACGCCTTGCTCAAAATGGATCGTAACCTATACCAGTGTATACCAATGATTTCCCGCTTGTATCCGTATATTTTGAACAGCAATATTAAAAATTGAACATTGATGTTTAAAACTTTTGAACCAAACTTGATTAGTTCCCAGCGTTGAATAAAACTTTAAACAGCGGTTTTACTGTGAACTTAAGTCATTCTAAGTGGACATCACTCACATCAAGTTGTTATTATTCTCCTTGCTCACACTGGATCTTAATCTATACCAACGATTTTCCCGTTTGTATCCGATTTATATTTTGAAAAGCGACAGAACAACAGTGAACACGATTAACTACTGTCCATCACATTTCCCATGATAAACAAATGACGGTTCGATTTTTCCCACGATCCATTATTCATATCATTCATAATCCTGGGTCAAATCTGAAAGTCCAAGTACAGTTTTTGAAAATGGTGAAAAATGAAATTTGTGACTTTCTGTCGGTGCTGTACCTCATCATACATGTTTACGACTTACAACTATAAATTGCATCAACGGAGTTGCCAATTTGAGATACTAACAATGATTGAGGGTGAAGTCATTTTTTGTTATCAAAATAGTGAGAAGCGTCAGAGGGTCAAATCATCCACAGAGAAGATGACAACAAGTCCTGGAATATGGGCACATATTCACGAACATGGAAAGTTGCAGTGACAAAGTGTACAGATTGTGGGAGGAAAACAAGTGTTGTATTGTTTCCACACTGTCATGGCTGTTTCCATTGCATTATGGGTGTCATTAGTGCACCCTTTTATGATTTTAGTCAAAAGAGGGCGTTTTTTATTCATTCATGACAGAGGGCCTTTAAAGTTTTGTAACACTGTTGCTTTAATGTGTGAACACATACACCCAACATCGATATCTATCCTGAAAGCTGCGTTTTTCCGGTCTGTATAATATCTTCTCATGTCATAAAGCTACGAAATTAATTCCGTCGCTTTTCGTAAACAATCAATGAATTCTCACACCATAGGTCAACGACATTTATTTCTTTTGCGGACAATGTAAACATGAGTCGTAGAGACAATACATGTGAGACTGAAAGTATTTTCAAAAGTACATCATGGGATTACAAAAAAATAATCTGAAGTTCAATTAATATAAGTACTGCAAGAATTATACATTTCCAACAACACTGTATAATTTAATGGGCCTACAATTTATAATAGACATTAGACTTAGTGTGTATACATGTACAATTATTTTGAACATAATTTTGATTATACGTAACTTTCAATACTTGTCAAACATACCAGTGCTCTACTTCAGAACTAACAAAAATAAAAATAAAATGTTAGATATTTGTTTGACTGTTGTTCGTATCATTCTTTCATGACAGTGGGCCTTTAAAGTTTTGTAACACTGTTGCTTTAATGTGTGAACACATACACCCAACATCGATATCCATCCTGAAAGCTGCGTTTTTCCGGTCTGTATAATATCGTCTCATGTCATAAAGCTACGAAATTAATTCCTTGGATCTTATTCGAAGGGTACACATATAGCTTCACTGCTGTACGTGTCTATTCAGACGGTTAAAGTTCACATAGAAAAATGCAGGATCAGCGAATTAACATTGCATGCATTGTTTTACGGAAGTTAATGATTGTCTCGTTTTCTCAATCATTTTTTTTTATTTGATTAGAAGTTTGGTCACAATAAAAAATAAATGAAATGAATAGCTCGTACAAGAAACAACAGCACAAACTATTGCCTAATATCAGACCAGCATTCTTGTAACGGTCTATTTCTGTATACTAAAATTATCAGCGATTTATTTCAATTTTCTTCCTCAAATTGCTACAAATGTTTGTATCATCTATAAACTCAATGTTTAAACTCCACAATTAAAATCAAATTTTAATTGATACTTTCCTAAAATGCGTGGTGAAACGCTCTACTTTTTTTAGTGAAAGGGAAGTACAGTCATGTTTGACCAATTCACATCGAGACAGAAATCATAAGGGACATATTATTGCAATTTTGCGCGTGGAGCACGCCGAAAATATTTATAAAACTTTTCTTACCCACCCCCCCCCTTCAAAAATTGGATCGACGCCCCTGCCCAAAGTACACAAATTAAAGACAAATAATTTCAATCTTGATATTTACTCGGTGTAACGCATGGACCCTCGTATGCATCGTGTATGTTTGGACTCATTTGGTTCTTGGGGCATGTATTTATTTATTTTTTTCAAATTACGTCATTGCCCTTTAAAGGTATAGGGGAATCTCATATCAGTGTATATCCACAATGCTAAAGGTCAAGCATCTCTCAAACTGAACTTTGTGTTAAAATACTGACATATTGTAAGAAAATATCACATGAGAATCTTTAGCAAAGTGTGGTATAGGAGCTAGAAACTCAGTTTTGGTGGAATTATAGTGACCGTTTGACTAAATTTCTACCATAGAACGTACATAAAACCGCCAATGATTTTCTGTCGCATATTTCAAATTCTAGGTAATTACTGATCCTCAAATTTCACAGACATGTCCTTTATCAATAGCCTAAGGGCATGAGTTATCTTTTCCTGGTTTGTGGGGATGTGTGCAAATGAGATTCCCTGCCTTAAAGTTTTAGGCATGCAAAAGAGACAACCGGCCTTTAAAACAAAAGCAATGGAGAAATCATCCTATTTACACATGACAGGTAACAAAGCCATCAACAGACCTGTCTCGGGTGATGGCAATGTGAGTGAGAAGCAATTCGTCATAATTCTGTCTATTGTCTTCCTGTACAGGAACTAATAAACCATGGAAAGGGAAGTGGGGAGGTCGTGGACTTCTAAACGATGTCAAAAGACAAAACACGCAAAAAAAGAGAGAGAGGACAATTCACATAATTATATTATGTCTAAATGACTAACGGAACATCGACGTATAATAACGTGACATACACGAATGATCTTGAAACAATGAGAGTGACGCAAAGATTCAATGACGAGGCACAAACAGGATAATAAATGTATCACTGCTAAAAACGAAACTAATTTCGATTATACTGATTACACCATCACCGCAAGAAGGCTTTCTTTAACTAATATTAAAGACATTGGCTAACATTGTGGCGCTTCAATTAAAACAAAATTGTCAAACTGTGATTTTAGTGCATAAAT